>CM022400.1:4217701-4259115 GCA_011833715.1 Carcinoscorpius rotundicauda
AAGCTGTAAATCAGCCATTGATGGGTGACAGGTCAAAGTCAGAGGGAAAATGCTATGGTATAAAAATAAAAGGATACAAGATCCAAAAACGGAAGCAATGCAGATGATATAACGATGCAGAATACATACAGGACCACAGAGATGATCAGGATACATTGAAAAAATAAACAAAAGATGAAGAGAGGGAAATAGTATTTAAAAGATGTGCCCTTCATGCACCATTTTTGGGAAAAAACTACTAATGGGACAAAGGAAAACAGTTGCATTATGACAGAGGTGAAAATATCTGAATTTGCACATCCAACTGCAAAGTGGAATAAGAAAATACATCTTAAAAGAGAGGTGGTACAAAGAGAATTTGGCCAAAGATATGAATGATAACAGTGTGATAGTCGTCACTTACAGAAATTGGACAGGGTAGACAAATCAGGCAAATGGAACAAAACAGAGAAAATGGATGGAAACAAAAATATTGTGGTGGGAGAGGGATAAATCAAAGGTATTATACAAGGCCACCCAGTGGTGGAAACTGAAAAACTTGTGTCAAAAATCCAAGTAAATAAATTAGAGAGTAAGAAGCAGTAGTGCATAGAAGAATTTTTGAAAATGGACAGTTTTATCTGGTAAATATTTAAACAAGAATTGCAGAATGAGCAAGAGAAAAGGAAGGCTACGCACCTAGAGAATCAAGATCTTCTGGCAAGAAACTGGACAAAAGTAACTCTTAAAGCTGGAGAGCAATGACAGTGAGATGATATACAGAAGACATAAGATGACAAAGAAAGAATTCAGAAAGCACAAGACGTGTTGGAAAAGACAACTGAAGGAGGTTTAGGCTCATGAACCACAGTAGATCAGCCCAGAATGGGGAAATTAGAAAGACTCAACATGGGTTTTTAATAACTATAAGTAATAACTGTTGCCATAAACTGTATTGTTTTTATGTTTGTATATTAAAATATATTTGTGTTAAAAAAGAAATTGTGTCTATTAATCTTGTTGGAAAATACCATAAATTTGATAAACATTCACAATTAATTAACTTCTAAATTCAAATATCCTGTTATTTGAAATATTAATACATAATTTACAAAGCATAATAAATTGGAACCTCACCAATATAAATTATAATAAGTAACAATGTATACTTGATTCCAGGGTATGAAGGCTTCCATGGAAACTCAGATCTCCAGAATCTTACACCCAGGTAAAGGACAGAACCTGACTTTAGAAAATATGAGCTCCTTTCACACCCATTCAAATGGACAAGATACTGCATGAATGAAACAGGACTTCTTCATCTTGGCAAGACATCATCCATAAGCTGGTTCCTATAGTAGGAAGTGGGTATGATTTTGAGAGGCTTCTTGGAATGGTGCACAATGAAGAAGAAATTATAAGACAATGGCTAACATACCTGGGAAATTATGTCTGAAAAGACCAATAAAGGGCAAGGGACAGTACAGGACGGTACTGCTATGCTGGCCACAGGTAAAAGTTGTTAAAATCTTCTTTGTCCACAACAGAATTCTCTGGGAATGGGTTATGTCGTTTCAGAAGAATAGCAATTCCCAAGACAGTTTCAAACTCCTGAAGAACCAAGGGAGAAACATCTTCCACAGAAGTAGTATGTGGCAGTGGATTAGTAGTGGCTGAATATATGATAGTTGTCATTATAGTAAACTGAGAATTCATAATGTGGAAATGAAAAACGAATATCCCAGAAATATATTAAACCACAAGCAAGTGACAGAAGACAAAGAGTTGTCAAAACTTAGAATTAACTGAAATTGCACAATAGATATATAAAGGAAGAAACAAATTTGTGCAAAATTGCATACTGAACTTTCAAATCAAGAAGTGATGACAATGTTCCACTGTATATAGTGGGAATCAGCAGTTCCATGAGGATGTGTCATGTTTCTTCTGGTTGAAGGTTGTTACTTACTTAGCAGCATGTTGCAGTGCAGCTACACGATGTGTAATCATATTATGATAAATGGGATCTGAAAAGCTCGTGGTAAGCAGAATTTGCACATATGGAGAACACCATAAACCAAGTTATTATATGAGTCCAGGTAAGTTATTGCATCTGAACTGTGCAATCACTACGAGATTTTTCTCAATGATGGTATGTAGAAAATAATGTTCTATTGATAATGTTAGGTTGATGGTTTCATTTGTTTGAAATGAGAGATTAGAGGGAAGGCAGTTATTTAATAAAGACATCAACAACAATCAACTCTTGAGCCACTCATTATCAACAAATTAAAATTCTGACAGACCAAATAGTAGAATGTGGCTCTCATTATTGTGACATACTCAGCATCACAATAAATTGTGAGCATTACAGTTTGACACACTAAGTACTGTAACATGAGAAAGGGTCCAAACTGTCATAACAGTATCAGTATATACTGATTTCTACCAAACAATAATTATTCTTGCACTGTTATCACAAAATGATTCTTGAAGTTAATAAAGGTATACACTAAACAGAGTTGTCCTCATGTGGCTAAGAAGTGATCATCCTGACTTTTCACAACCGAAATAAATCTCAATATAATAGGAAAGGTTGACAAGTACTTAGAGACAGTTTTATAACTTTCATCAATTTGTTTGACATTCTTTGAACTCATATTGAATAAAAATAATTGAAACCTGATTTAGATTTCTCTTTATGTGTTTCTCTCCAAATGCTTTCTCAAAGTTTACACAAAACAGAATAATTATAACAATAAAGATCAACAATGAGAACGTCCTTAAATGTTCAGAACCAGTCAGAAAGCAAAAATAATTCATTTTAAGTTGAAATTCAAGGTATAATTATGTTATTAATAAATTTTATATCACATAACTGCAACATAACTCACTATTAGGTTTATGTACCACAATAAAGGAATAATGAACTAAAAACACAAAAATATTTTTTATTTCCATGATATACAGAAGAAATTAACTTACCCATAGAATCCCATGGAGGTTACAATACAAGTAGCATAACTCATGCTTAGATGGAACACTTCAATTTCATAATCTTCCCACACTTTACCATTCCATCTTGAACACTGGAAGGGATAAAATTCGACTTGAATCATATATACATCAAAGACATAATGCTTCTATAAAAATAGAACTTTTTAAAAATAATGGAAGTAATGAATAATATTAATGTGAAATTCATTTTGACAATTCAAAGCTGGAATGAAGAAGCTCGTTATGTAAGTATGTCATTTTTATGAAGGTTCATTTTTTAAGCACCGCATCCCCGTTGTGACATAGGTTTTAAAGGGAGAATTCCGTTTGTATTTTATTTTCACAAAAACAAAGGGGAATAATAAAGAAATAACAATACTTATACCAAGTACCAAAAAGTCAAATAAACTAAGTCCTATTCCAAAATGAAAGTTTAATTTGCTATTTACGTATTGTTCTCAGTTTAAACAGAATAAGACAAAATGATTTCAGTTTACTGACAATAAATTTATTTATATTTTATTCGAAAATGTTCCTTTATACACAAATTAAAATAACTTTTGTGTCAATCGAAATTTTGTTCTGTGAGAAATACACTTTTAAAACATCAACACATCACATTAAATGAGTATAAATTTTAGTATTTGTATAATTTATACTTCAACAATTATTTTTATTGGTGTCTTTTTTAAATTATTTCATTTTCTAATTAATTCATTTTTGTCAATTTTAACTACAGTAACTCACACATTAGTATGGTCTTGAGAGAGGTGTTTTCAAGTTTCTATAATTTGCATGTTAAAAAAATGATACCTATCAAGTTTATGTCAAGCATTTTTGAACATAAGATATCTTCACTTGTATTTGAAATTTATCTGCATTTTGCATCAAAGCTTTTGATTGTACTCTATGGGTGTATTGCTTCTAAAGTGAGCAATTACATACTCAAACTAAAATTACATTTTTATACCTAATGTTTGAATTTTATGATGTGGTGTTTCAAATACCTATTTACTCATATTTATTATGGGTTTTTCCAGTATTTCTCTTCAATATATAAAGGAATGTTTTCATTATTTAAATTCTCCACAGTGGCACGGAAGTATATGTGCAGACTAACAGTGCTGGAAACTGTGTTTTGACACCTGTGGTAGGCAGAGCACAGATAGCTCAATGTGCAGCTTTGTGCTTAATTCCCAACAAGACATTGTTTAAATAAGTTGGTTCAGTTGATTTCATAATAAGCAAATAATACATATTTATCACCCTGAATAATTATTCATGCATCAATAGATATACTATCTACAGTTGAATGAAACCATATTTCATTGTCATTAAGAAAGTCTGCTTTTGCAAAAAACTACAATATCCTCCACAAGGAATCAAACATTGGATTTCAGCATTGTTAGTTCAATAACTCACTGCTGCCTCATATGAGACAAAATAGAATTTCGTTAAACTTTGTGTGTCATATTTGTAATTATCTTTATAATCCTTGACACTTCTTCATGTGTTGGATTATTTGTAAATCTTAACACTAATTAATGTGTTGGATTGTTTGTAATTATCTTTATAAACCTTAACACTAATTGATGTTATTGGGGTCAATCTGCATTGAAAGTCTGAATCATAAAATCTGAATCACCAAATACGTTTTTAAAAAATGTACTACATAAATTACTGTCTGTGTTCATTTTATAAATTAAAAAGAAAACCCGAGTCTCTTCTTGAGACAAGACATTACTTCATAAGAAACCATGTTTAATTCAGCCAGATTGTTTACCTTTATATCATACGAGATTTTTATTTAAATAGTGATGATGAACTCAGTTAACCAATAATTTATATATCATTCTCAAACTCATTATACTTTAAGTTTCAGAAAGTGATACTAAAAAGTATATATTAACTTTTACCTCTGGAAAAACATTTAAAAGTTGACAATTTAGATAAAAGTAGCTTAAGTTTTTAATAGTTTTAGTCCTGAAGGATTAATCAAGATTTAACTTTAATGGTTATAATGACTACTTACTGCATCAGTAACTCATTTAAGGATATATGTGTTTAACCCTTAATTTCAATGTTGATGACAGTTATCTTCAAAATAACCACAGTCATCAACTTCAGCCAGATAATACAAAATCTGATTTCAAATACAGCTCTTTGAGCAGAAATAATGAACTATTACCTCTGTGATGTCATATCCTCATGATAGCAGCCTAAACTGAGCACAGAAATAGTATATTTCTTATAAATGCAGTCCTAAGGGAAAAAACCAGTGTATTTCTATCCAGAACAACCTTATAAGTCGTCATTGATGTATCTGTATTTATGTCATTAGCAAATGTCTGTAAATACATGTCAAATCAAGTATATTTCTTGTAAAAACCTCTGTTTCTTCAGTATGTGTTTTTGCATTACTAGTCTACTGCCAAATCATCATATTCATCAAAACTATTTTTTCTTTTTTATTGCTCAAATCATCATGGGTATTTCATTTGTACAAATTATTTTTATGATTAGCACCATTGTGAAAAAAAGTTATAATTTTCCAATACTGGAAATGTATTTCTCACACTTACCTCCCTCACAAGATATTCTATTGTTCTTTGGTAATGCCCTCTATGTGCAAACTTTTTCTTTATACATGACATAAGCCTTCCTTTTCACCTCTGTTAGAGTTACTCCAACATGTCTGTCATATAAATTATCATGAGTCATCTCTTAACCAACAGTAGCATGATGTGATCACATGGCAAATCTTACTTCCTTGACATGCCTCTATCAAACCTTCACTTTGAAATACAAAAGGTGTTACAAGGACTAGTAAAGTGGAACCACACCACTTCTGAACCAGGTATACTCCTTGCCCAGATGTGGAAAGTGAAGACGTTGAGTGGAAACTGAATGATGTAAAGTGATTTATCGATTCAGAAACTGACACCTGGTATTGAAGGATTATCAACTGCATAATCTGCATGTAAGAGGCCCTCTGGTGTTGGTTCAATCTAATACAAAACCTCTTAGTGGGGTACTGACTTTCACATGAGGGAAGAGATGATCTTCCACTATTGTTGTACTGCATTTCAACAGTTCACTTTCATGTGTGTAAATGGAATCAGTAGGCCACATCCTCCTTTACTGTAATGCTTTACTGCTGTGGGTGTGTTAAAGGTTTCAGGAGGCCATATCATTCCATAAGATGATGGCTCAACTCCAGATGTTGTGCTTATCATACCAAGGGCCACATCGTCCAGGAGGAGATGATCTAACTCCTCTTGAGGCCAAATCACATCTAA
This sequence comes from Carcinoscorpius rotundicauda, assembly GCA_011833715.1. Classification (NCBI taxonomy): domain Eukaryota; kingdom Metazoa; phylum Arthropoda; class Merostomata; order Xiphosura; family Limulidae; genus Carcinoscorpius; species Carcinoscorpius rotundicauda. The sequence continues at coordinate 4,223,977 of CM022400.1, forward strand.
TACACTTTCTACTGTTCATTGAATGGTTCTAGCCCTTTCTCTGTGGAACTCATACAGGAGTGGGCCTTCATGGTCAATCATCTCAATGGGTTGTACAACGGATTTACTATTATGTCTTTATTTTTGTTCCTTTAATATACATTAGAAATGCATGTAATTTATGCTGTTAAATGTGCATTGTGAAATCCTTGCCTATTCACTAAATTTGGAGAAGATTCATTAGTGTAAGAATCACATATAGTACGTATCTATGTGAAATGCTATTCATTGGCAGTATTGTTGACAACTGAACTTTCAGATATTGCCTTAACGTTTATAAATCAATGTGAAGAGAGGCAGTACAATATCAACGGTTTGTTACAACTTGTAAAGTAAAAATCTCAAGGTTATACTGTGATAAATTCATATTGATCAGAAAACTACAGCTTTTTTGACCAGAAACGTTTATAATTTTGAACATTATAAACAATTTAACTTCAGTGAATAAACTTTGAACATTGGCATTTTATTCAGATAAGCATAACTCAGCAGAAAAAACGCGAATGTGAAAGACAACAGTTACGTGTAAGGGTACTGTACTGATGTCAACTTCAAAGTAATTTGCTTGTTGTCGACTGTCAAAAATATTCAGTTCTAGACCAAGTATAAACTGAATTTTGTTTGTAACCTTTCACACATAATCATTATTTATGTTGGAATAAATGTTGATGTTTTACATTAATATATATTTGTTTTAAAAAAAGATAAACATTTAACTTACTCCTAAATAAATTAAAATTTCAGCTATTTGAAATCATAATATGTAATGGGAACAGAAAAGTCAAAGGACTCCCTTTCCACTTGAAAAAGGAAGGTGGCAATCCAGTGGAAAGCCGTAACAATGAGTGGCCACAAACATATTCTAAAAATGGACCTGTTGAGATATTTACTCTAGAAGTGAAGGAAATACTGAATGTTGAATCTGATGGGAGGAATCCTGGAACACATGTGCAAAATGAGTAGGAAGGGTAGACCAAATTAACCATAAGCAGACTCCATTAGTAAGGGTAGAAGTTAATGATCACAAGGAGGGATGATTGCCATGTTATAGTAAAATCAGTTGTATGTACCCTAAAAGGGAGCAGTGCATGCTACGTAACAACAAGGGTCGTGACAAAACACATAAGCCAATCTGGATCCAGTCTAGTAAAGATAGGAATAGAAGATATAAAATATGAGAAAAGAATGAATAACTCTCCTCAAACTGCCAAGGGAGAAAGTAAGTTGGGATAACGGAGAGATGGTTTAAGTTAAAAAGTGTTCATGCAATGGCAATGGTACACAAATCTGACCTAATTTCCACAGGCTAAAGAAAAAGGAAATACATTTAAAGGGCAGATTAACAATGAACATGTTTCAAACAGAGGAAAAGTAAGGGCATGGTGACCACATTAATTTACATTCTGAAAGGGCTGGACATTTGGGAGTCAGGACATCCAGAAAGAATGAAAGAGCATTGTAAGAACAGGGAAGATAGAAACCTTATGGAATCAGATAAAATAGAAAGTATGAGATTAGGATTATCTAATACCAAGAAAGTAAAAAAATCAAAGATTTATGGTCAGAGAGCCAAATGAGAAATTTTGCTACAGAAGCCATAGAATGCTAGTCAATCGAAAACTTCCTGTTGCACAAAACAGTGGAATGCTATTCACTTACACTGGTATGCTACCACGAAAGTTGGACATATGAAAGAAGATAACAGAGGACAACATATGTGAAACTGGACCATCTTGCCAAGATAAGGCAAAACCCAGGCTAAATATGCAGGACGTGGGGAGTGGGAGGAAGAATGTGAGATTGAGGTTGATGAAGAAGGGAGGGAGAAAGTGTGAGAGAGCAAATAGTGATAGCAGCAGACGCTGTAGCCTTGGCAACCATGTTTAGCTGGACAATACGGAATGTTACGTATTTTTTATATTTTATGTTCTTCGTAGACTAAACGCAATAGAAATCACAGATAACAGCTTGTATAATTTATTACACTCAACTATTAACAATATAACAATATACATAAATGATGTATAACAGTGACAGATATTAAGTTACAACATTCGAAATTATTACAAACAAAATAATACTAGTTTCAAACTTCAAATTAATCACAGTACAAAATGTACTGGCCTGTATCTAATATAATGATCTAAAATGAAAGTCTCAAATTCCAGTCTAGGTGTGAATTTGGTCCCACGAAGAAATTCCGAAGCTTACATGAAGAAGTTCAGGAACAGTTCACAGTTCAATAAATTCGCCGACTCTCAGCACAAGCAGTAATTCATATGAATCGTAGAGATTGACGAAATAAAATCAGCTTCCGTAGATCTAACTTCAGTCACAATCCAAGTTGAATAATCACAGCAAACACTTAATCTTTCTCAATAACTGACTCTCTTCTTTCGAAATAAAACTACTGTCTGACTCTCCTTTTCTTTTCTTCGAATTAAAACTGACGTCTGAATCTCTTTTCTCTCTCGCACCATCGTCTGTTTATATATTGTAAGCCTAAACTCCTCGAAAGACCGCGAAATTTCTACAGATCTCCAGAGCAATCCGCGCATGTCCGTTCTTGCACGAGACTACACGTGTAGACACGAAGTCACCAGCACTTCATTTACATATGATTGGATACTTAATTCAAGAAAATTCTAAATGTTACCCTAAGTGAATAACAACATATTTTATTAGTTTAAACTTCGAAACATAATATAAATGAAAAATGAATAATAGAAATGAAAATTTAAACACAACACGACATTTTGTCGCTTACAAAATATTTACACATTTACATAACACGAAACAATCAGAAGCATCAACAAAAGTGGAATGAACAAGAAAAATTTTAATGGAGCAAAGAGATGGGAGAAACAGCATAGAGACACTTAATATTTGTGTGACAATTGTGGCCAAAGGCATTGACTAAAAGAATCAATTGGTAGTGAAAAGACATCCATTTAGAAAACTAACTGGTGATAAGGAACCCTGAAAATAGTTGATCTATGCCCTCTACATTGGATATACTGGTCAGAGAGTGACACATAACCTTTGATGAGGTTGAAAGTATCCAGTTCATGACACACAATTAAAAGTTGTAGTGCATAACCCAGTATAATAGATCCAGTATTAAAAGATGCATCTCCTGGTTGGGTACTTCCTTAGTGATTGAGTGTGCTTCCATCACAGAATTTTCTGACAGACAATGATGGGCATAAGAAGGAAGTGATGCAATGCCTGACATAATAATGCTAGAAGTTGCAGAATGTTGATATGCAAATGATTTCATCTGCAGATCAATGGTTCAAAGCTTTTTTTGTGATTGACCATGTTTCCCATGGATATTCTTGACAATATGAAGATCTGGATGCAGGGAAGGAAGCAGCACACCGACTTATGTATAGACTTTGTCCAGACATCAATGTAAATTGTCTTGCAGGGAAGTAGCAAGAAACAGGGTACAAAATGGATCCTAAGCAATTTTCCATCATTTGAAGCATCCATTGGTTGTATAAGCACAACCTAGAGAGACAGTCATGAAGGACCACTCATGAAAAGTATAATATCTCATGAGTAGCAAGTGACTGAGCCAAGAGGACATGGGAACATAAAGGTTTTATCAAACAAGACATAAAGCATAGTATGACTGATAATTTTTGAAAAAAGTCCCCAATATGAATAAGAAATTGATTGGATCTGAAGAATGACTTTTCCAATTTGATCAATGAATCCAACCGAGATGTAACAGAAACAAGTTGGTGAGTATCAGTGACCAATTCTTGCTTGGAATATGCCACAAGGTGATATGGACAAATTGAAGGTAAGGTTGAGTCTGATGTGCTGTTGGTTTATGTAGGTAAGCAATGGAGACACCCATCTATTTCATCCACAAATCTGAGAATAATGTCCATCCTTGGGAGAAAATAATTCACTGTGAACTTGGGAAATACATTGGGAAATTGGTAGAGGTGGTAGAGGTGAGATAAATCAACAATAAGCCGCAAATCTCCAGTTTTTGTGGGGAGAATAAAAAGATAAAAATGCCCCTTCCTTTAAAGGATAGTGAATTGTTAACTGCAAAATTCAATTCTCAAACTGCTTCTGAAAGATGCTGATAAATCAAGGGATTTTGTGGAGGGAAAATAATGGTGCAAAGAGAAATAGGAGTTAGGAAAAAATGGACAATGAATCCTTCTAACATTATCCAGTTTGAGGAAGAGACTAATATCTGAGCTCTCACCTGAGAGGAACCCAAAGGGTAGTCACCTGTATGGTTGGTGACAAGGTGTTGCATCATTGAGAATAAGTACCATTATTAGAAGAAATGGGGATGGAAAACTTGAATTAGTGGCATATAATGCTCTGACTGAGAAAAATGAGCTACAATAGTCATAAGGGTTGTCAGACTAATGTTACCAAGGCTTGATAGTTTTCTGGAGCTGTACCAAAGAACAGCTTAAAGATACCACACCAAAGAAAATATTTATTTAATGAAGGAGATGAAGAAGAAATGAAGGCTAAAGTGGAGAAGAGAACTGTAAACCCCTCATTATTGTGTGGAGAGTCTCTGATAGCATGTATATGGAAGATGGATACCGTAAGAGGTTGGTTTGGCTAAGATATAAGTGGGAATATTTGGCATAGTTAAGAGTAACATTATACATAGAAGGGATCCCTAAATAAGTAATAATGAGCCTAACAACTGGTGATCTAAAAACACATAGTTCACATGATGATAAGAAAGGGCAAACTGATCAAAATTCCTCAGAGAAATGGTATAGTGATCCCATTACTAAAGTGAAGACAAATTATCCATATTCATCCATTGGAAAAGAGAAAAAACCAAATATGTTTGGGAAATACTGTACAGATTGCCTATACCTGAGGTCTGAGAAAACAACTTGTCATCGGTGTACTCCCTGAATCTGTAATGTGAATTTTACTGTTAATAGCACAAGAAAAGGTTAAAAAAAAGTTAAAAGCAGAAAAAGAATGAAAGAATGGACTGGTGTAAAATCAAATAAAAAGGAACTACTTCATGTAAAAAAAATATTTGTCTTGTCACACTGGAAGCACCTGGCACACAAAATACTCCATCTGAGCTCGAGAGCTGTCTAACAAAAAGCGAAAGTTCTGTATAGGAAAAAATATGCATCACATAAATATCTAATGTTATTACTGGTTAAGAAATGACACATGATTATTTACAAAATTGACATAATGAAAAAGAATAATTTCAAAAGGCTTGTGGCATGCATAACGAAAAATTGTGTTAAGAGGACAGCATTGAACAAGAATAGCCAATTTTGTCAGTGGATGTAAATATCAAATTGCAGTATATGATTTTGTATCATGTGCTACAAATGTTTCTTTCTCTTCCATGATGTTCTTGTCTTATACATCACTGTATGTCAGAGTAGAATGCCTTATGTCTACGCTACAATTGTTTTGACCACAGTAAATAAATAATAAATGGCAATAAAACAATTAAACAATAATCACGTTTATTACAATAAGATGGTGGTGGAACAAACATTTACATTTCCTCCTGAGTGGTGAGTGCAACACTAATCATGTTAATGAGCCACTGATAAGCTTTATAAAAGCATTGTTAGCTGACAATGAAAATGCATATAGTTTCAACTGAACTTATAAGTAGAGATGACGCATTCATTGACATTTTACAAGCAGAAACTGCTACTGTAATCTTGGGTGAAAAATGATTAAAGCAGTTCAGAAAACTTATCTTGATATGGGCTATGTTAACAATTTAAGTTGGCTAAGGATTAGATACTCAATTGGCTAGAAATTATTTCATAGTTGTGAATGAACTGACACATTAAATATCTGTTAAGTTTGCTATTTCTTACTGCTAAATTTCAAACCTTAATTTAATTATAGTAACTGGTCTGGTAAGTTATGGATAGTAATATTTATGAAGAGGCTTAGCTAGTGATTCAATATTAATAATGACAGACATGGTTTTTAATTTGTTAAACATTATTATTCCCGGTAAATTGTAGTTATACAAATCTTGTTTTTGAACATAAATAACATTATTTTTATATGTGAACGAATAAGAAAGTCCTTGTCACATTTTGATCTGTTACCAGGAGGTTTCACTCAAAGTTTAAATTATGTGAAGCAATATAAATAAGTAAATATCTGGTTACAAATTTTTACTTATATAATAAACAATCTGTGATACATACCTTACAATTTTTAGGATTTTCGTTTCTTAGAAATGATATGTTTATCTGAAATTCTTCAGTCCAGATAATGTTTTCACTTCCTAAATACCTTGGTATTACACTAACTACTTCACTGACTAACTCACTGTCAGATCTTGGGAAAAAATACATTGCAGCTTTTGAAGTAAAAAAATGTACAGAGAAACAAATCATGTCATTTGCATAAGTAGAAACCTTCATGCTCACCTGTAGAAGAAGAAAGGGAACAATTTTCAATATATACATTTCCATAAAATTCTAAACACACAAATGGTTCAATAACAGTTGTCAATTTATATATATATTCCTCACGTTCGTTTACATTTCAAGTCCCACTCACTTCTTGAAGTATAGTTAAACTCATGAAAGCTTAGAACAAGATATATAGTAACAAATTTCAGCATCTTTTATTTGACAGATTAAAATACAATACATACTGTTACATTTTTACCATAGAAAGTCTTATGTGTCAAAAGTTCTCATTAAACATACTGTAAGAATAAAAAAGTTAATAATGTATTGTTATCTTTAGTTTCTGTACAGATTTAGATCACTTATCTGCTTTTCTTGAAGCTAAATACCATAATAACCAAATTATTGTATGATTCCATCAGCGACGTATACTTTAGACATTACTGTCTATGGTAATACTATCTCTAGAAAAACTAACGATAACAATACATTATTAACTTGTTTTAACTGTCACATCGTTATTTTATCGATAAAGCTTCCTGTTAAAGCACTTCTAATTACAACTGAAGATATATGCATAATTTCTCAGTATGTGAAACAGAACAACTTTATGAAAGGTTTGTGTTGTTAAAATGTAACAGTATGTATTTTATTTTCTGAGATACTGATTGTTTTATTCCTGATATTGATAATGAAAAGTGTAAGTTTTGATTTTACCACTGAAATCACATAACTATAGTGATTATAAAGTTGAAGCAAATATCTGAAAATAATTTTAAAGTGAACTATGTAACATAAGGATGAGTTATTTATTATTAAAATACTGTTGTTATGCTATTTCAACCAGGTAACATAATGATTAGTTATTTATTATTAAAATACAGTTGTTATGCTATTCTAACCATGTAACATAAAGATTAGTTATTTATTATTAAAATACAGTTTTTATGCTACTGTAACCATGCAACATAATGATTAGTTATTTATTATTAAAATACTGTTGTTATGCTATTCTAACCATGTAACACAAGGATTAGTTATTATTAAAATACAGTTTTTATGCTATTCTAACCATGTAACATAAGCATTAGTTATTTATTATTAAAATACAGTTTTTATGCTATTCTAACCATGTAACATAAGGATTTTTATTTTTATAATACAGTTGTTATGCTATTCTATGGCAATTAGTTGGAGTTAGAAATCGAAACATTAGAAGAAATGAAAGTTTGAAAAGATACAGTTTGATGTAAACATGAATTTTTCTCTTTCTTTAAAGTTATTCATTGTGCTATTTCAATTATGTCTACTGTAAGGAGTTGAATTATAGTTCAATTAATGGGTGTCAGTCCGATCAGAAAGAATAATCCAGAGACGAAGAGGTAACACTGAGCTTCCAAGCTATCAATGATAGTGGCTGAAATTATTGACCAAGAAGATTATGAACCAGCCACCAGAAATTATTTCAACATATCTTTAATTAATTTGTAGGAAACACAATGACTAGAACAGTGATTCTAGAACTTCTCTTTTGCTGTAACTGTCTCTATTTTATACTCAAATGAGACACGTTTCGAAAACTTAAGCCACCACTTCTTTAAAAAACCATAAAACTATCAAATTTTGTTAAAATAAAATGTTTTGCTGATTTCTGACTAGATTGTTTCAGAAATCTCGTGCTCTGTTCACATGAGTAGAAGAGTATTGAAGTTCCATCACTTCCAGTCTGATCAGGTATATCAATGATCACAACTTCACTTCTTTCTGTAACAAAACTTAATTTGAGACTCCGTAATTCTTGAAACTCACATTTTACTTTTGTACTCTTCGTACAAATCCAGTACTATGGTTAGCTGAATCATCAATATTCATCTACAAAGTGAATGGTGTTAGAATGAGAATTTGGCTGTGCTATTTCAGTGCACATACTGATGGTAACATGTATCGGATAACTTTATCTCAGACGCTATTCTTCTCTAAAGCTAATGTGTCAGAGTTGTTTACAAGGCCCTTATTCATTTTGGAGAGGACTGGTTATGCTATTGTTACGGGAAACATTATATCTCCAAAAATATTTGAGCCGAACAGCTAGTGTTTGTGTGTTTCGTAAGTAAAGTTTATTGCTAATTTCATTTATAGTTGTGGTTAGGTCTCTAATATATCTAAGTGTATTGCTCCTTTATTTATTACAAGAAAAAGTACCTGTTCAAAATTGTAGGAAAAATTTAAGTTAATTATCAACTTAAATTACATTATGGACCTTCTTATACCATCAACTGCATAAAGTAATAATCGAGTTTTTCACTAATAATAAGAACTTGTAATAATGTAGTAAGTGTACAGTTCTATTAAGTTACGTCACAATTAAAAACGTGAACAATAGTGTGATTAATTCCCAACAAGTTAAAGCACAATATTGTGCTTCTGAAATAAACATAATATCAACATGCCTGTTCTCCTGTCTTTTATAAGTGAGCACGTTCAACTTTAGCTGCATGCACAAGAAGCAACCACTGTAACAGAAGACAGACAACAGCTTGAGCAGATACAACAGTTTGAAATGTGTACAAGATCATGACAATTTGTTATAGGTGTGGTTTTATATTGTCCGAACAACATGTATATGTTTAGAAGTAAACTAAATATTCAAACTAAATGAACTTCATGGATTAATATTGGAATGATGGCCAACAGTACCATCAAGAGTGAGTATATCTAACTGATAACAGAAAGTATGAACATTGGTAGAAAACTGTTTGTTTCTTTGTTTTTGAATTTTTTGCAAAGCACCACGGGGGCTAGCTGTAATAGTTGTCCCTGATTTTCCAGTGTATGGATAGAGGAAAGACAGCTAGTCATTACCACCTACTGCCAACTCTTGGACGACTCTTTTACCAACAAACAGTGGAATTGACCATCACAATACAATGCCTCCTCACCTGAAAGGGTGATCAAATTTGATGTGATGGGGATCTGAACCCACAATGGTTCAGTTATGACTTTAGTTCCTGAACCACCTGGCCATGCCAGGCCTGATGAAAAATAAACTGATTTAGTACACTGATTAAAAGTCTGATTTTTAGTTACATTATAAGTAGATAGGAATTCTGGGTTTAATTTAATGCTGGGTTACTTACATTTATGAAAGATAATCCCTTAAGATTTAATATATCACTCGATTTATACCTGATTCTTTTGTATTTATCATTCAGTCACTGCTCTATTTGTACATTAATATGGTACATTTAAAACATTAATTCATTCCCTTTCAGTAGCTATATTTTGTATTATACAAACATGGTTTGATGTTTGTATCAATGTTTTATCATTTTGTAGATTACATTTCTTCCATACTTCTTAGATCATCCTGAAATGGTTTTCCAAAAACGACACATCCTTTATAGAATTCAAACTGATTATAATATCAATAATAAAAATAACAAAGTTATTTATAAGGAGCGAAGTTAATATTTTATAAAATAATTCATTCATTTTGGTCATTGTTCAGCTGTCACTGAAACAAATTGACATATAATACAAACTTTCATAGAACATACTTCAACCAAAGAGGAGATGGCCTAAGGGCATAACGTGAACGATGGATTTGGGTTTTCAAGTTTATGCCAAGTCAGCCTATTTCCACATTAATACTAAATTGTAGCCGATTTGAAATTAATTATTCAGAACGTCTTGAAATAAAAAATATAACTTCTAATGACAAAACAAGAAAGTGCCCAAAGAATGTATCTTCTTTTTTCTCTTGTTTTAAACAAGGCAGTCATTGTTCCACACAGTCTTCTAAACTATTTTTTTTAAAACACCAAGCACAGCATCTCCAAACAAGCCATGACTTTTCCATGATATAGCAAAAAAGTGCTTGAAGTTAATGACTGGTTATTAAGAATACAGTACTGTGTAAAAGTGTTAGGACACATGAATATCTTACCTCTCTTTCCATTTTTTGGTACTAATTTTTCTGTACCATTACAGAATGTAAATTTGAACACTATAGTTATGCTTACTGATCCATGTTTAGAGTTGAATGAGTCAGGGTGAGAATAGTTGTCATTCTTTAGAATTCCCATGTATTGATACCAAAGTCTTTAATACTATATATTAAGTTTTGTTGTCACGTTACAGCCCAAAAAACAAAGAAAACTGTCAGTAGAACACATAATTTATATAAAAGCATTAAATGATGTTCGTGTCCAACAAATTGCTGCAAACCTTAAATGCTTCCCAAACACTATGGCATACACCTTAGATTGTGAGATAAAAAACTGATATATTTGGAAAGAGGAAAGGAAGAGGCAGAACACCTTAAGTAAATAATACTAATGTTATGTATCTTCGATTATGCAGCTTCTGGGACAGAGAGAAGACTATCACTGATCTCAGTGACGAGATGAATAACCATGTACCAGATAAGAGAAAAGTGTCCAGATCTTTAATATGAAGACAACTTGATGAGATTGGAATATTTGGTGGTGAAGCAGTTAAGAAACCTTTAATTCAATATTCAAATATTGTCAATAAAGTGAAACTTACTGAAAAGTGCAAACATTGGACTGATGATGATTGGAAAATTGTATCATGGACAAATGAGTCCAAGTTTGAAATATCTCGTTCAAAGTATACATTGTACATCCAATGTAAGAAAGGTGAAAGATAACTCAATGCATAACATTTTCCATGAAGCATTAGAGAAAGAGTGAGATGGTTCTGGTGTGTTTTTCTGCTCAGGCAGTAGGAGATATTTGCAGAATATATAGAGTAATGGGCCAGCACAAGTACCATGAGATACTAATCCACCATGGTATACCAAGTGGTTTGTGTATTTTAGGCAAAGGATTGTATTACCAGGAACCTGCTGACCACAAACACTCATCCCATCTATGGAGAAATGACTCAGCTAAGAAATAAGCTGTTGGAGTCATTCAAATGATCAACTGCCCCCACAAAGCCTTGATGCATGAACACTTGACAATCCAAAAGTTATTTCCAAAGAAACTTTTTGGGAGTGTATCATGGAAATTTGGAGTAAAATCTCAAAGGACATTATAATTAAGTATGTTTCAATGATGCCTCAAAGACTGTCTAGAGTTATTAAAACAAAATGGGGAAATACAAAATATCATCTGTTTGATAAATGCAAGCATTTCCATCAAGTGTCTGTTCTACTAAATATGAAGAGTAATACAATGTTGATGTTTCACATGTGATTTACCTTCCATTGTTCTCTTAAAGTAGCCTGAAATATAATTTCTGACTTTGACTTTGGAATTTTGCACAGCACTTTATATGACATGCTTTTTCACTGCTGAAAAAACTTTAATGTGGACAACCACTACTACAACTACCTTGAAAACTGCACAAAGGATATTTTTCTTGCCAATTTCTCTAAATCTCCGAGATGTCTATGAGGAAACTTTTATCCATATAGTTCACTTTCGTCCAATTACTATAAAAAATATGGAAATGGAAGTCACAGTGTTGAGATGCAAGATAACTGCCACAATTTTAGTCTCCTAACAGCGGCACATGTTACTGAAGTATGGTTTTCAGGACTGTTTTAGAAATCAAGAACTGTTATTGTTTTTATATACTGAGCATGTTTTCCACTTCTTATTTATCAACAAGAAAGATATTATGATTTGCTGTTTGTTTAGAAACGTCAATTCCATACGAAAACAACTGACATTCATTGTTAATTTCTAATATAGAAATGGTTGAGAGGTTACAAATTGGGAACAACGAGGTACAACATATCATTGTTGCATTAGGTTTGATGTTTTGTAGCAAATGGAAGTTAAAAAAAATTATATTTTACTTCCAAATTTTAATAAAACAATTTCTGAAGAAATGTGACAAGAATTATGTGTTGTGAATTGGGTAGCTGAGTTATTTGGAGACACTGAGCAAATGAAGATTTTTTTAAAGAATTATCTTGGTGCAGTCGTTCAGCAGTCTCTTAAGGTATCCAAGCAGTGTGTTATTGCTTGTGGTAAGATAAAGAGGATTTTAGGTTGTATCTACAGAAATATTGAATACAAGTCTGAAAAAAAGTTACACATTATAATTTGAAATAGTCTGAAAATAAGTAAAGTTGCAATTTTGACTTAGAAGTTAATTAAATATTTATATGTATTAAATTTATGTTTGCCAATAAGAATCATACACAAAGTTGTTTTTATTAACACAAATATATTTTAATATACAAACAATAATACAATTTATAATGATTTTACTCAATATTATGAATTATATAACAAAGTTTTACAAACTTACAAAAATATTTGCAAGTTCTTCTATTTCGAAACGAAAACTTTATGAACAATTCACATGGAGTGAATTAGTTGAGTTGATATCAGTACAATTCAATATGCTAGCAAACTCTCTATTCTTAGCTGCTCTCACTCCATTTACAAACTGACTTTTTACCAATAAAGAAATCTAATGACATCAGAAAATACCAATATCTAAAGTTAAGTGGTTTGTAGTGTTCAAAATCTGTAAACATTTCTGGTCAAATATCTGTAATTTCTTGACTGATAAAAATCTATTAGAGTTATAACTTCAGAGGTTAATAGCATACTAACTGTAACAAACCCAAAATATCTTTTGTCTCATGGCAAGTCGCGTTACAAGCTTGAGAGAAAGAGCTTCTAGAAATTTCAGTGAAGACAAAAATTCTAGTATTTATGCACATACGTGCAGATAGCCTTCAAGTAGCTTTGTGCAAAATTCAAAACAAATCAAACCAAGAGATAATAAGGCACCTATTAGGACATCACTGCTGTCCTCTAAACCAAACTACAAAAACTAAACCACAGTTGGAGTAATGTGTTCAGACTTAGGCTTTTTACCTAAAATTATTGACTTGTAGGAAAGAGTTAAAAGGAAGGTTACTAAAATGGTATCTAGGATGGATAATAAAATTAAAACAAACTGTTTCCAAAATGAAATGAGCACTCACATAAAGCGGGTCTAAAGTGTCACAAGACCAAGAGAATTCTACAACATTTTCTTGATTGAAAGTGGAATTCCTTCCTTTTTCTGGTTGAAGATGAAAAAATGAATTAATTGTTGAGAGAGGCAAAGTTTGACAAGCTCCTTTCGAAATAATATTTGCTCTCGGAATATCAAAATTTCTCAACTCAGGTGAATCAATAAAATGCCACAAAATTTCGTATTTCACTCCTTCCCGAAATTTATTTGTCTGTAATGAAAACAATTGTTTATACGGGTATAGTATCCAACTGTGTTGAAAACATTCAAGATAATTATAATGTAATGTAATAGAAAACGTGTGTATCAGTTGTCAGCTATAACCACTGTTTAGATTTTGACAGAGTTATCCCTACACAAAATAAACTGACAATGTTTACAATATACTATTAAAGGTATTCCAAAATAATCACTGAAGCATATATTTTGAGAGTAAAGTTTAAAAGACAGACATAAATGCATGTATATATAAATATGCCCCTAGTGACTAAGAGGTATGTCTGTGGACTTACAATGGTAAAAACTGGGTTTTGATACCCGTGGTGGGCAGAACATAGACAGCCCACTGTGTAGCTTTGTGCTTAATTGAAAACAACAACAATAAATAATTATAGTTAAAATATTTACAACAGCAGTTAAAGAAAGTAAGAAACAAGAATAATAATGTACAGATTAAAACAAAAACTATGGACCTCAAAATAATGTATATAATACACAGAATGATGAAAAATTATACTACCCACTTTAAGTTTATTACTTAAGTAATTTAAAACCATGAAACCTTTGATTTGTTTTTGGTCAAATTGCATCAGGCTTCGACATGTACGACAACATGATTCTTAATGTTGGTATGTACACATTATACTGCTTTTAGTAGTACAGTTCTGTGGCACCGTGGTCATATAAAAATACAGTAGAGAACCGATAAATCAACAAAATCAATTTAAAATTATCTGAAAAAGAGCATGAATTAAACAAGTTCATGTGAGCAAGTCTAGTACAGAGTACTAGATTTTACATCAGTGGCCTTAGTTGCAATGTACGAGCTTTGACAACTCATTCTTCAAATTCTTGATTAGGATTAAGGAGCTCCAGTTTAGATCTAACCCAGTATTTAATGGTTCAGTGTGTAATACAGTTTACAATTGATTATATGTCATGTACGTGTACCAGTACAGAATGATCACTGTGTATATAGGCTACTGCAGTATATGTTGTTGATTACAAATTGTTTTGGAATACGTTATGGTTCACAAGTGATTTACATTTAAGGATTAACATTGCTTCTTACATACAGCTACCATAGCCACAACCTTAATAAAACTTTTGCACTGACTCAAAATTAATTCTCCTAAAATGGATTGAAGCCAGTCTCAAATGGTTTTAATCCAATCAGAATGCAGCAAATGAATAAAGGTATTTATGAATTTATGTTCATGTGCTGATGGACTTAGGTCAGAGGATAACTTTCTGACAATCACTGTCTAAATGTAGACGTAGAGTTTAGTATGTTTGACTGTCTTACCAACGTTTTTCTCTATGAACTTCAGTGATTTTTAATCATTAAAACTGTCCATGATCCATATTCATTTTTGTTGGTTTTTTTTAGTTTTGTTTCTGTATTTTACAGACTGCAAGATGAAATGTGTTCAATTATGTGGTGCACAAAAGAGAAAACTTCCAAAAAAGAACCAACAAAAGCCTTTAGATTTTGTGGCCAAGACAGGAAAGCTGACTAATGTTTTTCACTCAACTTACACACAGAGACGTATTTAGGATTTTGGCACCCCTAGGCACAAGGTTAGGTTGATACTTTTCCCGCCTTCCCCCTCCGTGCCACAATTTGCACCAAGCATCACCATCACAACAACAGACAAACACAGTTGTTATCATTTAAAATCAACACAACGTTTATTTTCCAACACAATAAAAAATGAAACATCATCGCTAGTAGGCTGTTCTTGCCTTTGTTTAGCAAAAAAGGCCTCCATCGTCGGTGTCTCATCCAAAACATCACGTGTGTTTTAATTTTTTAACTTTGCTATCTTCCTATAAGCTGCTCCACTTAATTTTCGGCGTATGTTACTCATGACGATATCACTAGAATCCTCTGATCGTATATTGAGTATTAACATATTTGTTACTTTCACATCTCAGATCATCAGGATCTGAGTCATTTTCGTGGGATCGAGCTATTTATGGCAGCCGCGCGAACCTCACAGAGATCCGTGAGCCGTTTGACCCCCAGTGACCCTCGCCCTCACAAGAATTGCGCTTCTTGTGGAGGTTTGGACACTGACAACACGATATAACTTACAGTAAGATATTGGGTGACGGAGGAATAAGTAAAAGCATCACAAACTCTACATTTTGACACCAATATCGCTTACCACGTTATTATCTATATTGTCGATTATATTGTAAATATGTTGGTGAACCATATATTCGTCTGGCAGATAATGAGTTTTATGGTAGTTGGTGAAACAATTATCGACTTGCAACCATAAGTCCATAACAAAATATACACGAAAAAGGGGAGCTTTTGCACTACTGATTTATATTACTGCCGATGTATCCATGTTAACGGGTGCTGGGCAATTGACAATCAAATTATAAATTCTAACACATTTTACTATTTCAAATTCTACACTACCTGTAACAAGTATCTGTATCGCCCAAAACTATCCAGACCCAGTGCCGTACAACCGCGACCCCTGGGAGTCAACTTCATTGACAGAGCGCTGTCGACGGCCTGCAAAAACGATTATGCGTGACACCCGCAGCCGATTCCGCCGACGCTCACCTGCTCCAGTGACTGTGCGCCTTTCTGTTCTGGTATTCTGGAGTCTGCCACTACCACTTCTTTATTCTAACAAATTCCTATAATTGCTAGGGAATTTGAAGGAACTATTCTGTAAGGACTACATTGGAATCTAGACAAGCGCATATTCAATCAATCAATTAAAAATAATCAATTAAGCTAAACTGTGAATGATGAGGAAGAATATTTCAAAATATATTTTTCCAGATAATAGCCTGAAACAACCGAAAATCCGAATTTTCGTATACGCAATTTCACAAAACAAAATACGTTATTAGGCTATGATAAAATATTTTTTTGTGTAGGCGTGGCACACTAAGTATCAGGTTATTCATTGTTTGGTGTGTCAACATGAGTAAAAAACATGTTGGGGGTTTTGAAAAACACAAATAAATAACTGAAGTGAGAGCGGATGGGTTGATGATGTGGGAGGGGGGCGAGGCGTATTAGGTGGGACTCTAGGAGGGAAGGTGAGAAATCTTTTAAACTTGAAGCGACCGACCCGACGGTGTGGTGGAATAGTGAGTGTGTGTGTGTGGGGTCCATATTCAAGAGGTTATTGGGGTGGTATAAATGGCAGGGGAATTAATAACCAGGACTACATTTTAAAATGGTGTCCATTCTTTTTCGTTTTTTTTTTGTCAAAATTTGCCGCCCTCTAAGATCTGCCGCCCCAGGCACGTGCCTCGTGTGCCTATGCGTTAATACATCCCTGCTTACACAACACGATTTTCCAAATCAAAACCCATCTCCTCCATCAGAAATCACTTGTTCTGCATATGACTCTGACAAGATTGAAGTTGAACTAATCTCCACACCTACAAGTACCACTTTTTTCCACTTCAAGGTCGGAATATCATAATGACGTTGAGGTGTTACAAGCTAGCTCAACTCAAACAAATTTCTTAACTGGTCTCACTTTGTCTGTAAATTCTCCTGATATCTCTAGTGTTAATGTTGATGCAAGTTGCTCTACAAGACAGTGTGAATATAAAATAATTACTTAAAATGAAAATCTACTGGACTATGGTAAAAATGCTTCAGTCTACAAAAGATGTTGAAACTAAAGCAAATAATTCAGAGTTGTGGCTCGATTTCTCTGCTGATTATGCAGCATAGTGGATTATTTGTGTGACAACTGACTGTCAACACCACAATAGACCATTTAGAAAATCTTTCTTGGCTTTCAATAGTGATAAACAAATGAGATACTGTTTGCAAAAACTTTTCTTTGGGGTAATATTTTAGAAGCTTTAGAATGTCCAGTTGAAGACTGGTCACAAAAAGGAGACACTAGAAGAGAAGCAGACAACTTTGAAAATGAGATGCAGAGGGGGCATCATTGTTGGGCTGTGCTAAGGGCATCAGTTGTCCTTATTCGGGCCCTGAGACAGCCCATTATACAGTTCTGTGCTTAAAATTCAACAAAAAAATTAAAACATCAATAAAGCTGTTCTGTGTGACAAAATAATGAGTAAAAACATTTCTATTACATAAGTAAGAATTAAACGTTATATGAAAGTTGTTTTTATTTAAATAGTTTGTTCATTTTTTATTACGCACCAAGCTACACAATGTTCTCTTTCTACCATGTAACAAGTTCAAAATCCACTTTTTAATACATGCCATCACTGCTAACCCACTTGTGGGCTTGGTGCGATAGATAAAAAGAAGAAACAATATTTCTGTCGAATGTAAGTGTGACAGTTAACAAGTATCAGGAATAAAATAACTTCTGGTCTCTGTTTCTGAAAGATTAACATGTAAATATGTTTCTGTGGAACACAGAAATGTGACTGAGAATATCTATGTAACACAAAGTGAGAGGGGAAAAGGCATCTGTGTAATAGAGAGAAATTAGGAATAATTTTACTTTGTGTAACAGTGAAAAATGAGAAACAATTCTTTACATAACAGAGTAATAAACAAGAATTATTCTGTGTTATATATATTATGAAATAAAAATGTTTATAGTTAACATAAATTAGTGAGTAGACTTCTCTATGACATATATAAATTATAGTCTTTTCAGCACAAAACTACACATTTAGCTGTCATTTCACAGAAGGGAATGGAGCAACCAATATTTACACTGCAAGTCCTTGGAGTTGTCACTGATCCATTTGGGAAGAAACTATTAATTTAAATTCAACACAGCACTATTATAAACAAAATTTTGATGTAAAAAAGAAAAACATCATAATTATTCCAAAATATTAATAAAATGGTAAGAATACCTTATGTATGATAAACACATAAGAATATTTATTTGTAATGCAAAATTATGTGTTAGACATTTATTGAAAAATTAAATGCTTGAATATAACACAGGATAAAGGGAAAAAATTGCTTCTGGGTAACCTGGACTTGTGACATCACGTTATAATTTACGTGATCTATAATAACAAACACAAATGCTTCTTTTTAACACAGAATAATAATAGAAATAGCAGAAATGAATGTTTCTCCTGAAACAAGAATTACAAGAATATAGATTTCTGGGTAAAGAAAACTAACAATTAAATAGCTAGTTGTGAAACACACAAAAAACTGAATAACATATAATAAACTTACTTCAATATAAAGTTAAATGATGAATAGTAGTTTTGTACATGAGAGAGAATGACAAATAAGTATGTTAATGTATAACATATACTAAAAAATAATACGTCTTTTGGATGCAATAATAGAAAGTTGTTATATTTCTCTGTTGCAGAATTTAGCAAGTAAAAATGTTTCTGTGACAGACATAATTATTTTCCAAAAAGAAGCTTTTCTTGTGTAACAAATAAAAGTGTATCTTCTAACACAGACTAAGCTGATTTCCTATGTTACAGAAATGTAAAATACAAACACTGTAGTGTAAAAAACTTGCTTGATATTTTTCAATTGTGGATTTCCAAACAGCTGACATTAAATAGTTCCCAGCATTTCTTCTGGAGTGGTTAGTGCCCTCAAACAAATAATTATATTGCTGTAGTAGATAATAATGGTAATTGATAAATATATCGTCACTCTCATCAGTTATTCTGAGTCCATCATTTTCTAACCCTGTATGAGAATCACCAAAGTCCCACTGGAGTTGATGCATTGCTTCTTCTATCAAACCGATAGCCTAAAAAGCAAATATATTTGTTTAATATATTACAGTTTACTTATGTACTATTATGCAAAAATAAATAAGCATGACTGTTTGAGGTTATATTCATACATGACATTAAATATTCTTTTTATATTAATATATAAATATCTATTACTGTACATTATTAAAAATATCTTTAGAAATCTGACACACAGAATAAAGCAAAACATTAACATAGGACATAAAATTATACTTGAATAATAATAAATCATTGTGTTACACATTCTTTTCTCAACTGGTAATACCTATATTTTGGAGCAACTGTGGATAGCTCACAATTATTATTTTTTTCCTGTAGACCTGAAAGAAACAGAAATTCTTAAACAAATGTTTACAATTATTATTCAAATGAAAACATCATATAAAAAGACATAGGTAAATCACACCATTTAGGAATTTTCACAGATGAAATTGGTTTCTGTCAATGATAATATGGCAATTCTTCAAATGCAGCAAATACTAAAACTTGATATCAAAAGTGGTGAAAATAATATAACAATTTAATTGTTATAAAAAACAAACAATATAGTCAGGAACTAAAACAGTGTATTAAAACAAGAACCATTTCCATTTTAACATATCTTTGACGATTTGATCAATGACTCAATGTAACTCTTCATATGAAATTGTTATAAACTGTTACTTTCATCATCATTCTCGTTGGATATATAGCTTTCCACAATACCAATTACTATACATGTTATCTTCGTAAGATGTAATTTGTTGAAGCTCTAGTCAGCAAAATGTATTATTAGACGTGATTGGTAAAATCTATACATAATAATAAACTCAACCAATGGTAATCATGCAACTGAATATGAACTACTCCATGAAGATGAAAACAGAACAATAATTTAATGGAGTTTATGTCACTCAGCTAACATTGAAAAAATATTACTCATTCAAAGAACATAACACGTTAAAAAAGGATAAACAACCAGTTACCCTCTTATGTGTTTGGATTTTTTTCAAAATTAGCATTAATCAAAACTAAATATGGTGTAAGCAGAGAAATGTTCATGATCAATAGAAATAATAAAGTACAAGACAAGCATAATATGTGAAGTGCAAACGAATTCGTTTGAAAATAAATACAAAAGGTTACTCTGCTATTATTGCTAAAAGTACTTTGGTAGTCTTCACAATATTATCAAAACTAATAAAAGGACCCACTCAAATTATTTATGAATAAAACAATTCTCAAGCACATAATGAAAGGCCACTAACCTACAATTTAAAATAAATTTGAGTCAATCACGTAAAAAATATTGTAACAAAAGTCTGGAAGTGAAAAAAATTACGTAAAAAGTCTAATGGGTAAAAAGGATGGTACCTCAGCAGACAACATAATTAAAATCTATAAAGCATACATTGACTCAGTAATTGAATATGTCTACCGAGCATGAGTAAACACATTATCAAAAACTATTAATAAACGACAAAAGACATTACTCATTACAGCATACAAAGTACCCAAAACCACCTCAAAGTTTATGCACAGATAAGCAATTATACAAACTATATCTGATAAACTCCTACATAATTCACTAAACAATTCCTCAAAAGAGTGGCAAAAATGACTTGTGTGAATTAGATTGCTTCTGTAAACATGATGGAGATAACCCTATTCAGTAAATGTATTTATGTTCCATAGGAATCAAATGTTGTACTTAGCTTTCAGCTGATATGACAGCATTATAAGCGTATTTATATAAATAATCACAATTAGTATAAATTAATCAATGTGAAAAATACACATGGAACTATTTGACATACTCAGGATACTTGCAACAATGAATTGAAGAGAAAAATGTATTCATTAGCATGGATACAAATGTAAATACCTGCATGAGCATTGATCAGAAAGGGGTTGGAGTAAGTGCAAAATATTCTCCTCCTCCCGAGTCTATAAAAAAACTACACACCAATTATGAAAACAGTACCAGCCTACAAAGATTTCAATCAACATGTAATGAAGGAAGGTACTTCAGATGTAAGAATGAACATGGAAGTTAACATTTTCCAGCACAGTAAATATATTTCTGATAGATACGTCCCTCTAATCTCATCAATGCTACTTTCTATATGCATACATTTTATTACACATTAACCTTAAGACTTTCATCTTATCACTTATGTTTCCTATGTATGTAAATCACCATGCAACAATTCTCAACAAACACAAGTGCTGCACCAACTCTTGATGCAGCTGGGTTCTTCAATACTGAGCGTTTTTTCCTCACATCATGGTTATGAATGAAAGTAATATCCACTGGAAGTGGGGAGAAGTTGTGAGTGGAAGGAAGAAAAAAATCAGAAAGAGATTTTTAATGTTGTAAAATAGTCACTTCTGCTAACATCTAGCTTTAACACTGACTTCTGCTAACATCCAGCTATAACACTCACTTCTGCTAACATCCAGCTATAACACTGCATTGATGTGGTGAAGAGACTGGTGTGAAGATTTATCCAGATGAAACCCTTTCAGGAAATGCCCAAAAGGAACTCCATGCAATGTCATATACTTTGAAACAGTATGGCAGTAAACCTGAGGACAGCGACATCTCGTCTGTACCAAGACACATTTTTGCCTTGAAAGGAAATGTTCCAAGAACAGATGAAAAATACAAGCACAGTACTATAATCTGCATTAGGTTTTCTGATGTGCGACGTGTGCAGTGTTGCTAGAATATGTCAGCCAATACATCATGGACCAATCTGAGAAAAAAGCAAAACACTACCATCTTGACAGTGATAGGATGGAAATCACTGCCATCTTTACCTCAGCCCAGTAGAGTGAACTTGGAAAGTTAGATCAATCCTGCAATTAAGTAAGATCTTGTGCTGGCTGATCCTGTGTCACTACAACAACAGACTATCTGGAATCCTGACTTCTGTACAGTGTAGGGATTGAGAAAAACTAACTGGAAGTGAAGTGTACTGTGTAGACAGAATGACACCACTCTACTCTATACTGAGTGGAATAGGTTAACATGCAGAATTTAACATCCATGTTTCATCAATCCAACATCTGGGAACTGATGACAAGAAGTTGAAAGTTCCAAACGAAGAAGGAAAAGAAACAACAGAAAGCACAGTAGGGATTAAAAATCTTACTTTTATAAGAAGGCCAGTCCTGGGTATCAAACTAGACATGAAGGATGAGCTTGAGTTCCATGCCAGTGTTACTTATGCTAATCCAAGAGCGGGTAAGGATTGGGCCCTATTTAGGGAAAGAAGCACCATGAGAATACCTTGTGGAATATTGATTGTTCAATACTATACCAGGTTAGAACAGCTCTATATTTGGCAGGTCCTTGTTAACTATACATCTATGAGAGGCAACATAGAACACTGAACAATATTCTGCAACAGACTAGAGGGCTATACGAAAAAAGAGGGTAGGAAAAAAAGAAACACCAAGATAGAGAGAGTTTGTTGTGTTCAAAACAGAAATCGTAAGCAGCCTTCAAAAGTTTATAACCCAAGAAAGAAGAAATGGTCAAACAATGGAGACAGAGTGCAAGAAAAGCATGAGGAGTCAACCACATGCCATTCAAAACAGTTTTATCTAATAAACAAAAAAATTAAGAAATAGACCAGACTTTGAACAGGAATAAAGTTAATAAATGAAAGGAAGAGGTGTTGTGGTGAGTGAACTGTAACTCTCATGAGCCAAATATATTTTATGGAAAAAAGCACAGTCCAGCTAAGAGAATGATTAAAGGCATAACAAAGCAGGTATAAAAAAGTAGTAATGTCTTACACTTTAGAATGCTGACAAATAGCGACAAGAAACTGGATTAAAAGTTTTTCAGGAACAGTTAGTAAAAGGGATAGGAATCGAAAGGTTCAAAGGGATTAAGGTAACGGTAAGGATAACATCCTTATGATCCTAGTCTGCCAGGTTTCAAGGATGGCAGATGAAGCACAGTAACTACTGGTGAAATAATAACCCATCAGGAATGAAAAATACTAGAAAGTAGTAAAGAAAGCCATGAACTCAAATATCATGGGAAGAAGAAAAATATAACTTTCTGTTGGAGAAGCTACACTATCGTGGAAAACAAGAAAAACACTGATGAGATTTAAAGAAATTAATATACATGAGAAGGACACAAAATGTCAACGTATATTAATGTCTGCACTCGATGAATCATTTACAATCTTAAGTAACAGGAAAAGAATGCTTAAGCTCCTAACCGTAAAGTCTAGATTTATACAAGTAGAGAAGTCCACATTAAATGCTACCTGGAATAGAGTCATTTCGGAAAATGAAAAACCCAATAGTATCTCCACAAATAGCTAAAGATACAAACAAGTAACAGTTACAACTGGAAAGAAAGCTTTCTGATTCTTATATGAAACAAATAAATAGTAAGCGCTGGGTTGTCAAGCAAATTATTTAGCACAAACTTAAACATGGTATTACCCTATCCCATAATAGAGTTATAACAGTCAGCTTGAGTTACACTAATATTAGAAAGAAGAAAGGTATTCAAAGAGTAAATACATTAAGACAGAAAAACTAAGTAATCAGAAAATTACTCAATGAACACGATCAAGGCTAAACAACTGAAAAAAATCCCACAGAAAAACAAGAAATAGAAATTTGTTTTGACAAATGTCTGCTGAATACCCAGAAATGAAGCACATTGTGTTTCAAATTGTGACTTCAAGAATTTCATGATTCTCATTTTATCTCTCTAAATATTGTTGTACCTTTTGAAGTGTGGGAGATAAAATCTCACTATTTGATTATAATGGCCTAAAACTTGGCAACAGATGTTTTTTACCAGTTGCTTTTCATCTAGTCAATAAGTTATATATTTGGGACAAAAGAATCATGTTATATTCCACACTAATGAGAAATAATCATTACAGAGAAATTTACATTGCTCAAAATATGACAGAATAACCGAACACCATTGAAGTAAATTATTCTCAACTTTACCTGTGTAATTACAAGGATTATAAATTTTAAGACACAACACTATCTCTATTGCAACAAGCTTGTGTATTTTACATAACTTTATAACCACCATGTGAACATACATACCATAACTGTGAAGGCACTTTTAATGAGAAATTTCGAAGGCCTTCCATAAAGTTTAAAAGAAAATGGAAATAATTTTAAATTACTGTATTTCTATATGGAAATTGCAACAGCAAACCCATACTGTTTACCCTAAATGTTTATAACATTGTACATATATTTATATTTAATGTTATGTTACTGCCTTGTGGGCCATCTCTAACTAATAATCCTTCCATGCAATTTGTAGATCATTCAGTGAATATATAGCTCACATTACCTTATCAAATTACTCACAATTACAGTTTGTGAGAAATGTTTATTATCAGTAGTTTTTGTTCACATTACATGATAAAACTTTACACAACCTAATAAGTGTCTAATTTTTACACTTTAGTTACTTTCAAACAATAAATAAAGAATATACACGAAAATATGAAATACACCAGCTCTTTAATTGTGTTATACAAACAAAATTTTACCTCACTTTTGTTACGCAAATTTTGCAACAAAAATTATTTTTTTATTTAATTAAATAATGCAACTAAGAACAAAGAATAATAACATGTAATACCAGACAATATTCTGGAATTATCACAACAATTCAAACTTTTTAACTATGCGATAAAAGCAATCAAAATTTCAGCTATGAACAATGCCCTGTTTTCCAATGGGAAAAGTTTGAACTGGAAATAAAATTGACCATTCTCTGTACATATAATAATATAATATTATACATTATTTTACAGATTAAGATTTTGGCTTTCTATTGATTATAACTCCCCATTGCACCAAACATGCTCGCCCTTTCAGCCATGGAGGTGTTATAATGTTATGCTCAATCCCACTATTCGTTGATAAAAGAGTAGCCCAAGAGTTGGCAGTATGTGGTGATGACTGGCTGTCTTCCACAACTAAATTAGGGATGGCTAGCACACATAGCCCTCGAGTAGCTTTGTGTGAAATTCAAAAAACAAACAATTGATTATAAATTATGTTGTAATAAATGTTAGGGACACATCACTGGTAACTTATTAAACCAAGGTTGTGATAGGTGGGTGTGGCAGGATACGTCTCATTTTAAAGTTTATGGCTCTAATACCAAATAAGGGCTTGTAAAAATATTGTCTCCATAGATGTTATAATGTCATTGCATAGGTCACTAGTTGGACCACATTTGGAATATTGTGTTCAGTCTTCGGATTCTTTTCTTAGGAAAGACATTAATTTGAAAACGAAAGAATTTAGAGAAGCATTACTAAAATGAAACCTGGAATGGAATGGTTGTCACATGAGACGAGGCTGAAAACATTCAAATTGTTTTCTTCTAGAAAAGAGAAGGGTTGGGAGTATCCAACTTCGGTACTTAAGATTGTAAATGGATTTGTAAGCATTACTGCATAATCTTTCTCGATATTTACCAGTGAAAATAGTAGGACCAGAGACAAGTATACATTTTAGCAGGAAAGGAATCAGTTCCAGCTGAGACTGTTATTTGTTTTACAGGATGAGTGGTCTTTGAAATGAGTTGCTTTCAAATGTTGTAGAGCCACCAAATTTAAATGACCTTAAGAAATAGTTTGATTAGTATATGAATTACAAGGGCTGGTTTTAAATTTGGTTTATTTCAGTTAGTTTATGGTATCGAACAGCTGAAATTGATCAATAGCTCCAATGTTGTCCAAAAATATCATGTTATGTTGAGAATGAATGCTATAAACAATTTTCTCTACCTGTGTAATAGTTATATCATGATGAGTAACTTACATTAAATTCTGTACTTCTAGAAGGGGTGATAAATAAGTCAGAGAAGAAGGTAGAGATTAAGAGAAAATGTCAGTTCTGATATGAGGGTGATTAGGAATTTTTAGAAATAGTTTCTAACATTATCAAGAACTTAAATAATATATAATTTTGATTTATTAGTTATGTTTCGTTGTTATCTATTGATCACAATTTAGTTTTATTCAAACTTAAAAGTAATTCTATAAAAAGTTATGACATGTGAATTTTGGGAAAACTGATGTTAAACAGGTTCTTAATTCAGCATTTAAAACTGAGTCTCAACATCAGCTTTGCAGATGAGTAATTTCTTCAGTAAATATATATTAATTGATCTTGCACTAGTTAGAACAGATTTCGAAGTTTGGAACTTCTGAACTGTAGTGATCAGTCATCAGCTGAGAGGAATGATCTAGAAAATATAAAATGGGACAGCTAGAAGTGTTCATAGTAGTGAGTACAATCAATTAGTGTACGACCAAGTAATAAACAGATGATAAAATATAATTACTTGTATACAAGAAAAATTTAAAATAAAGAACTAGATTGTTGTATTTAAACAATCAAGCCGATTTATATTACTTGATAAATATATTATTTCATTTGAAACATTTAGTTTTAAATATATAGAGAAAGTATAAAGGACATTGCTAAATTGCAGATTTATATTTTGAAATTAAAAGTGGTAAGAACAAACACACGTCTAATTTCTTTATTTTGAGGTTGTTAAACATACCGGTTTCAAGATGTAAGAAATTGATTAAACAAAAGTTTTATTTACTTGTGTAAATGTTCTTAGTTGCTTAGGATATCAGTTTCTGTTCATGAGGAAATAGTTAAAACAGAGGAGAGCTTTATTTGTCTAATGACTAGTTTATGGTTGTTACGATGTCTGCATTATTCTCAGGATTGTACATTACTGTTACACACATACTCTAGAAAATGAATTCAAATTACTTGTCGTCAATGTAATTTATACTTATTTTTGACATCAAGGTTAAATTACCTATTAAGAGAACACGAAGTTTAAACAAGATATTTGATCATTCAGTTTAAGAACACACTCAGACTGAGGTATAATTAATCTTGAAATTATTTGATTGTTAATAAAATTATCTAAATTAATGTATATAATTTTCACTGTTTTAAGTATGGCATCAATACTTCACTGTAGATTTAACTGTTTCATTGGAGTTAGTAGAGAAACACTAAGACACAACGATGTTCAAATTGTTAGGTAAAGAATTTGGATATATACCTTTTGTTGGATTATACGTGTAATTTGCTGTCCTTTTTCAAAATAGTGTTCACTTTCTGGAAAATAATGACAAAAATATAAACTGTTCACAATAATTTGAGCAACGTTATAAAAAGCATAAGATTCAAATGAACGATAAATTTTAAACTTGTAACAAAAAGCAACTCACCAGGTTCTACACAAATTAAGGTCACACAGTTCCAAATTTACAAAGTAAATCTATCATAACAAGAAGTAAAGAGCAGAGTAAGAATTTTACTACATTACACTACACTAGAGTAAAGTAATATGACAATAAGTACAATGAAATTGTAATATAATTAATTAAAATTATCAATGAGAATTTTCATAAATTGTGTTTGTGTGTAAAATTAAATGTTTTTGAAACATGCATCATCATTTTAATCGTGTAAAAAACAAATTTTGCATTTCAAAACTGTAATAATCATTTGTACAATTCCTTTCTTTTCCAAATATACAGTGTAAAATAAAAAAGATTCAGTTCTTCACAAACAAAATATCCTTACCAGTTATTGTAGCCACTGATAAAATATTAGTTATGTCTGTTTTGGATACTTGAGGAGAGCCATACAGACTATTTGTGCAAGCAGTCCTTAAATTTTAGCTGAGAGACTACAATAAAGACAGCTAATCTAAATCAAACACTTCCAACTGTATGAAAACTCTAATAAAATATTAGACTTTTACTGTATAGAGCATGATTTGTTTTTGTATTTCAATGGATGCTAAATGCACATTATAAGAATAACCTTTATGTGTTAACAGAGAGACATGTTGTGGAGACATTTTATCATGAAATAATTTAATATGAATTATCAACCATTAAACATTTCTGTTTTACCACAACAGTTTTAATTAATTACTAAAGTTCTTCACATACTAAACGATGTCTGACCACATAAATCAAACATAGACCACTCAGTGTCTTCCACAGAAGTGAAAAAACTTTCACAGCTGAGCAGTGAGAACATTAAAGAACAAAAAGTAAAGTTATGAAAGTGAATTTTTCCAGCAAAACAGTAATGCAGTGAAACTAGAACAGTTAGAAAAATCAAAAACACAAATATAACACCAATGAAAGTTCACAAACTAACAATCATACCTCACAATAGTAGATTTTCACATGAGAAAAATATTTCCATCAAACCACATACCTGGGAGCTATTCATACAGCCTTACTTTTGACCGACTTAAAAATGGTCTGGGGAAAACATTATATTTATACTGTATAGCACAGGGAGATTTATTAGATCCACTTGGAGAAAATTATTAATTTTCCTATACTGAAAATGTATTTCCAGCAGGTTCTTGCCAATTCCCATACAAAAGAGTTATTCTCCTTTACTGCTACCCCCTACATGCAAAAAATGTCTTTCAAGTATGCCACAAGCCTTCTTTCTTCTCTCTTCATGAAATAACTCATTCTAATGTGTCTTCATGCAAACTATCATGTGACAACCCTCCACCAATGAGAACATGCAAACTATCATGTGACAACTCTCCACCAATGAGAATACCAAACACTTGTTACACATGTGACTCCTAATGTTCATTTCTACTGGATATTTCAAGTTTTGGCAGAAAATGGAAGCATTCATTTTCAGGAGGAGGAATGGTGGGAAGTGTGAATAAAGACAAATACCTTTTAAAAATACATTCCCAGAGTAGGAAAAGTATACCTTATGACACAGTGCATCACCTGTACATTATCAAAAGGAAAAGTATACCTTATGATACAGTACATTACCTCTATTCATATAAATAACTAGAATTCTACACTTAATAGAGGGATTAAATCAGTGGAAAAAAAGAAAAGAATCCTTAAATAGCATCAAAAGAACACATTTTCAGAAAAGAGAGTCAAATATAAAGACTACACCACATATGAAACAGTTACACAGTTCATCTATTGGAACAAAGGTGGATAAACAGAGGAGCACATCCAAGTGGTATGAGAAAAACAGTGAAAGTGTACAGGTGGGATGAGGATCATATCATCTTCAACTAATGTTTAAAAGAATAAGATACACTGAGGGAGAGCAATAAGGAAAGAACAGTAACAATCTCAAGTATTTCAAAAATGTCCCACAACACCGATGTAACATAGTTGAGGAAGTAAGACAGACACACGTAATACGTGTGTGATAATTTATGTTAATTGATTATACTTTAAGCCCAAAACCCAGTCACTTGGAACCAATATCAATGTGTGGATAGGATAAGGAATCCTAATTGATCCAATTAAGTGAACCTTAATTTGGCATCTCACTCTTTTGGTTTTTGTATGTTTTACAGTTGTGGATATCACATTATCTACATGACAATTCTACTCACTGCTGATTGGTATTTAACTTCATTAAACCATTCAGGAAAATATCTTTATGAACCATTACCCCAGTGATTAGAAATGAGAAAGTGGTGAGGACTCCAAATTCCACTTAGAAAAAATTGGGATGAAACATAATGAAACATAAAGACCACAGGAATTTCAACATCTACGACAATGCAAAGAGTGACAAGAAAACCCTACTTTTCAAAGTATAACAATTTATTTAATACAAGGCATAGCAGGGTTGGAAAACTATCCTCTTTTGCTTTAACCATGTAATCTGTGAGTGGCAAGTCTAAGGCAGGCATAATTATGAACAAATTTCACAGCAAGGATGACATTTATGTAATCTTCTGGACCATCACATCATAACAGTGTGCACTGTGTGGTCATGGAATATCACAAGGTAGTCAATGTGGCTGAACAGTGTGATTTTTAAGGGTAAAAGAACATCTGATCAGGTATCTATTACCACAGAGTAGGGCCCAGACAATGAGAAATTATTATAAAAAGGGAAATAAGGCACAGAAAAAAAGCTGTGCAGACACTATAACATTGCAGATTAAGTAATAAAAAGAGAAATCTATTCAGATTGGAATGAGAATAAAGGTTGGAAAGGAAAGAAAATCAGAAAAAAGGACGATTTACCCTCATGATCCATCAAAGTTTTGTAAAGAAAAAACAATCTGGAAAAATAGTACATGAGACATCGTTGACAAATAAATTATATGTTTGATGTGCATAAGTAAAGAGAAGAAAGTTCTAAAAGAAAGATCAAACAAATAATGTATGGAAAGTGATTTGAATAGAGGCAAAGTGAGTCGATGTATGATCACATTAACATTTCAATCTGCAAGAAAATTTAACCACAGAGAATGATGAATCTGCAAGAAATGTATCAACAGAGAAGTAAATACACTGATTTGAAAAAAAATTAATGATGTGGTAAGCTGTCTCATAGCCAGAAATTGAGGAGATGGAGCATCCCTGAGTGAAACACTAAGTAAAAAATTCAACACTAGAACGAGATGTTGGCCAATTGGCAGAAACCTCCGACACCACAGAACAATATTTTAAGATTGTTTCATTTACTCTGACAAACTTCCATGAAGGAAAGGCAAATGGAACAATAGCTGGAAACAGATAAATACATTTGGATAAACCTGATTTCCTCATCAAGAACCAGATAAAACTTAGCATAAAGAGTAGAATGAATCACTAATTACCAAGGTTGCTGAATAAGAGAGAAAAAAAACGTAGTGGATAGGGAGGTTGTAGCTGAGTAAAATGAGGAAATCATGACTAATCTCGCATAAAAGGAGAAATCAGAAGGATTTGACAAGTAGTAGTTTTGATGATCAAATCACTCAGGGAAAAAGACAAATGGCAGATTACACACATTGGTACCTGATGTTCTACTCATTGACAGTCAAAGTTAAGACTAAAATCCAAAACAGAGAAAGTTTGTGGATGATAGATGTGACAAAGGCAGCAATGTGAAGAGTACCCCACTGAAGTCAAAGCAATGAAAAACAAGAATATCAAAAGATCATCTTGTCAAATATAATTTGTTTGGATAAGATAGATTATCTTCAACAACATTGAAAACACAATAAAATGACACACAATCACAGGAATTTCTTGCACGTCTACTCAGACAAGAAAATCTAACATATGAAAAAATTTAGGATCAAAAATAATGATTGACATAAGCAATTACTATAAAATAGTTGGAATAAATCCTTACCAGATGGAAGAAATGACCCAAGGCCTCACATGCAGATAGAAGTTCAAGAATGTAAAAATGGTAAGAACTCTCAGCCACAAGCCCACTGTTGATTGGCACCCTCTTCTCATTCCTGGAGCAAAGCATACATGAAAATACATAAATCCAGATGAGAAGGAGGAAGCAAAGCATCTGTTAAAATGTGGGTCCTGTCTAACAAACAAGACAGATCATCTAACTGGTAGTGTAATAAATCCCTACAAAGCCTCCTGTGCCAAATTCTATTGGTTGGAAGGAAGATCTTGCATATGAGCATAAATTAAAAGGATAAGTGTAACCATAGTTCAACACATCCCCAAATGTGAAAGAAATTTTCAACTTGTAGCAGAGAGAACAGTAAAAACACAGTGAACGAAAAGCTCCATCAGGTGAAGTAGAAGGCTCGCACTAACTGAGATATGTGTTGAAAAAACACCAAAATGATTAGCAGCTGGTTAGGTTAAAGAAAATATTTTTACAATTTGTCATCCACATAATAATAAAAATGCATATTGATATTATTGAAATGTTGAGCAAATGATCAAACTGTCCAATAAAAATTAAATAAGGCTGAAGCAAACCAGAATAATGATGCATAAAATTAATAATTCATCACTTGATGAACAAACCAAACATATGATCATAACTTCCAAGCTACTGAGATATGTAAGTAACCATTCACGACGTCCATCTTGGTTATCCATAATATTCGAGGAAAAGCCCACCTGAGGGTATGAAAGTTTTCCATTGTAACATAAGATAGAATGAGAAATTGGTTGAGGCAGGACAAATCCATGACAGACCACAAGTCTCTAATTTTTGGAACAATTAACAGTCTGGAATAAATATAGGAAAAAATATGATTCACAGGTGAGATGGGCTATTAAGGCAGAAGGTGATGAACCACTACTGATAGAAGCTGGCAGGATATGATACCTGGAAATTGAGAAATGGAAATGGGTACATATGACAGAGACGTGGAGAAAGAATGTTTTAGAAAAGCCCATCTGATAAAATCCAAATAACCCATTAATCTTTGATGGCATTTTACCAGATGGGAATACATTCACATCATCAAGCTCCCACTGGACTGGAACCCATAAGATTGTCCATTACTGTCGGTGTCATGGTGATTTGCGCTAAAGAAAATGACAAGATAAGGCACCCCTTCAAAAAGGAATAGCTAAAGGTTGAGAAACAGGAACAGAAGCTTGTGGTCCTGACAGCAACAAAAGAGCTACCAAAGAAGAAATGGCAGAGTGCTGCTGTAAGGATTCCACACATAGTTACAAAGTTTCAGTAACATGGTCACATACATACTGCTAAAGAAAAGGGAAGGTTGAACTGCCTGAGATAAGTGAGTGGCAAATGAACATGGGACAGGACCAGATCACAACCTGGAAGATCCAAACTACAGAAAAACCACGTGTCAGGGGCAAGAACTGAGGACAACAAACCAGCCAACTTGAAGGAAATAAGGATTTCAGAAAATAGCCTCATGAAGGCTGTTAGTAGCAAAGTAAAGGTGAGACAAAAGTGTGAAACTGGGCATGAATTAGATGCACCAGAAAATGTGGATGCACTCCCCACATTGGCAAAATAGATCCCAACTGGTTAAAGACACCAGCGTGTTATATCCCCATGAGCTGTGGGTCAGTTTGTTGGACATACTATCAAGCTGACTATCCATTTCTAAACTTTCAGCTCACAAGTAGCATAAGCTTCAACTAACTTAGTTAGTGTAACATTTGCTTTATGTTACCACATATCTGAATGCTTCTTATGGTGGGAATTTTAAAAATCATCGTCCAAATAAACAATAAAACAAAAGCAATTAATTATAAATAGCTGTATAAAGTTAAGAAATTCTCAATTATTTAGTGTAAAGAAATGTTGTTTTCTGCTACAATTTGAAGTAATTATAGAAAGACAAAATGATAATTTTAAATTATTTTGTACTTTTTATGGTGGATATGAGGTTGATCAAATTAAGCTTGTCATATGAGTAAGAATAGAACAAAATAACAGTTGAAATATGAAGATTTATTGACAAATCAGAGTTCAATTGAGTTTAGATCATCAGTGGAGGACGCCTCACTGCTTGAGACCTTGGCACAATGGAAGGTAACTCATTCCAAAGGCAAACCATCCTGCTAGAAAAATAAAACTAACTTAGATGAAAAAGACAGCTTCCCTGTCAAAAATTATAGTTGTATGCACTGGGCTTACAATCTTCACGATTATGTAAAAGAAAAGTTGATATATCAATGCTATCAATTACCAAACAACCCACATGCATTATCTTTCCTTGTCATAATTAAAACCCACTTGCCATTTATTTATCCAATTCACTGAATGATATAAATTATTTAACCAGCAGTAACCTTTTCACAGATAGTAACACCTAAGACCTTAATATCATCTGCAAATTTATGTAGTTTATTGATTATTTCTTCATCTATTTCACACACAGTAACCAAAAGGAGTAAATGTCCTAAGTCTGAGTCTTGATGTGCTGCACTCGTAACATAAATCCAGTTGGACAGAAGTCTGCTTGTAACATTGCGACAATGCTTTTCTTTCTTACATCCAACCACTCTTCTATCCAATTTGCAAACTGATCTTCCACACCTACAGAGAAATATTTTTATCTTTTATGTGGTGTCATGTCAAATGCTTTCTAAAAATCCAAATATATGAAATTTATGCTCTTACTCTCCTTTTCATGAGCACCGTAATTTTTGAAGAATGTCAAAAGATTTGTAACACAACAAATTTGCTCAGTTTAACCATGTTGACCATCCAGTAAAATTATAAACTTTGCTGAAAGACTTTAAAAAGAATATTTTATCAGATTTTTCACATCAGTTGTAAAGTTGATGGGTCAACAATTACTGGAAAATTTTTTATCACATCACTTGAAAAGAAGAGTTGCAGTAGCTAGTTTCCAGTCCTCTTGTACCTGTCCAATATTGAAAAAAACACCAGTAACTGGATCACACATGTGATAGTTAACCTTTCTAAAAACCCATGAGAAAATATTATGTGACCCAAAAGGCTTGTCATTCTTTAAACTTCCTCCATATTTGTTAGCCAGTTCCAGTTTAATGAAGACATCTACTTCTGTCTTCTTTTCATCCATCATCTGTTCAAGATTTGGAATATTGCTGAATTCTTCATGAGTAAAAATGTAATTAAATACAACAGAATAACCTAGTCATTTCATAACTATTAGATACAGACCTTCTTTTATCATCCCTCTTTTCACATACATCCTTTTTGATCTCATAATCTTTTGCTTTACCAACTTTTTTATCTTCTGTCATACCAGTCAATTTAAGTTTATTAAATTTATGATGCTTTACTTTAATAGCCATCCTGGTTTTTTTACTTGCAGCTTCCCTTTTCTGTCTGTAAAGAACATGTTTACCTTGAATATGTAAAAAATTATCTTTAGAAAGTTTATTATAACTTTCATTACAATTATTATTATCATTATTCTTTATCTCCATATGCAGCAAATCAT
>CM022400.1:4269563-4345588 GCA_011833715.1 Carcinoscorpius rotundicauda
TAGCTATTCCTTTTTGAGGGGGTGCCTTATCTTGTCATTTTCTTTAGCGCAAATCACCATGACACCGACAGTAATGGACAATCTTATGGGTTCCAGTCCAGTGGGAGCTTGATGATGTGAATGTATTCCCATCTGGTAAAATGCCATCAAAGATTAATGGGTTATTTGGATTTTATCAGATGGGCTTTTCTAAAACATTCTTTCTCCACGTCTCTGTCATACCCATTTCCATTTCTCAATTTCCAGGTATCATATCCCTGCCAGCTTCTATCAGTGTTCATCACCTTCTGCCTTAATAGCCCATCTCACCTGTGAATCATATTTTTTCCTATATTTATTCCAGACTGTTAATTGTTCCAAAAATTAGAGACTTGTGGTCTGTCATGGATTTGTCCTGCCTCAATCAATTTCTCATTCTATCGTATGTTACAATGGAAAACTTTCATACCCTCAGGTGGGCTTTTCCTCGAATATTATGGATAACCAAGATGGACGTCGTGAATGGTTACTTACATATCTCAGTAGCTTGGAAGTTATGATCATATGTTTGGTTTGTTCATCAAGTGATGAATTATTAATTTTATGCATCATTATTCTGGTTTGCTTCAGTCTTATTTAATTTTTATTGGACAGTTTGATCATTTGCTCAACATTTCAATAATATCAGGATGCATTTTTATTATTATGTGGATGACAAATTGTAAAAATATTTTCTTTAACCTAACCAACTGCTAATCATTTTGGTGTTTTTTCAACACATATCTCAGTTAGTGCGAGCCTTCTACTTCACCTGATGGAGCTTTTCGTTCACTGTGTTTTTACTGTTCTCTCTGCTACAAGTTGAGAATTTCTTTCACATTTGGGGATGTGTTGAACTATGGTTACACTTATCCTTTTAATTTATGCTCATATGCAAGATCTTCCTTCCAACCAATAGAATTTGGCACAGGAGGCTTTTTAGGGATTTATTACACTACCAGTTAGATGATCTGTCTTGTTTGTTAGACAGAACCCACATTTTAACAGATGCTTTGCTTCCTCCTTCTCATCTGGATTTATGTATTTTCATGTATGCTTTGCTCCAGGAATGAGAAGAGGGTGCCAATCAACAGTGGGCTTGTGGCTGAGAGTTCTTACCATTTTTACATTCTTGAACTTCTATCTGCATGTGAGGCCTTGGGTCATTTCTTCCATCTGGTAAGGATTTATTCCAACTATTTTATAGTAATTGCTTATGTCAATCATTATTTTTGATCCTAAATTTTTTCATATGTTAGATTTTCTTGTCTGAGTAGACGTGCAAGAAATTCCTGTGATTGTGTGTCATTTTATTGTGTTTTCAATGTTGTTGAAGATAATCTATCTTATCCAAACAAATTATATTTGACAAGATGATCTTTTGATATTCTTGTTTTTCATTGCTTTGCCTTCAGTGGGGTACTCTTCACATTGCTGCCTTTGTCACATCTATCATCCACAAACTTTCTCTGTTTTGGATTTTAGTCTTAACTTTGACTGTCAATGAGTAGAACATCAGGTACCAATGTGTGTAATCTGCCATTTGTCTTTTTCCCTGAGTGATTTGATCATCAAAACCACTACTTGTCAAATCCTTCTGATTTCTCCTTTTAGGCGAGATTAGTCATGATTTCCTCATTTTACTCAGCTGCAACCTCCCTATCCACTACGTTTTTTTTTCTCTCTTATTCAGCAACCTTGGTAATTAGTGATTCATTCTACTCTTTATGCTAAGTTTTATCTGGTTCTTGATGAGGAAATCAGGATTATCCAAATGTATTTATCTGTTTCCAGCTATTGTTCCATTTGCCTTTCCTACATGGAAGTTTTTCAGAGTAAATGAAACAATCTTAAAATATTGTTTTGTGGTGTCGGAGGTTACTGCCAATTGGCCAACATCTCGTTCTAGTGTTGAATTTTTTACTTAGTGTTTCACTCAGGGATGCTCCATCTCCTCAATTTCTGGCTATGAGACAGCTTACCACATCATTAATTTTTTTTCAAATCAGTGTATTTACTTCTCTGTTAATACATTTCTTGCAGATTCATCATTCTCTGTGGTTAAATTTTCTTGCAGATTGAAATGTTAATGTAATCATACATCGACTCACTTTGCCTCTATTCAAATCACTTTCCATACATTATTTGTTTGATCTTTCTTTTAGAACTTTCTTCTCTTTACTTATGCACATCAAACATATAATTTATTTGTCAACGATGTCTCATGTACTATTTTTCCAGATTGTTTTTTCTTTACAAAACTTTGATGGATCAT
Source organism: Carcinoscorpius rotundicauda (assembly GCA_011833715.1). Classification (NCBI taxonomy): domain Eukaryota; kingdom Metazoa; phylum Arthropoda; class Merostomata; order Xiphosura; family Limulidae; genus Carcinoscorpius; species Carcinoscorpius rotundicauda. The sequence goes on from CM022400.1 coordinate 4,271,857, forward strand.
GAGGGTAAATCGTCCTTTTTTCTGATTTTCTTTCCTTTCCAACCTTTATTCTCATTCCAATCTGAATAGATTTCTCTTTTTATTACTTAATCTGCAATGTTATAGTGTCTGCACAGTTTCCTTCTTTGCCTTATTTCCCTTTTTATAATAATTACTCATTGTCTGGGCCCTACTCTGTGGTAATAGATACCTGATCAAGTGTTCTTTTACCCTTAAAAATCACACTGTTCAGCCACATTGACTACCTTGTGATATTCCATGACCACACAGTGCACACTGTTATGATGTGATGGTCCAGAAGAATGCATAAATGTCATCCTTGCTGTGAAATTTGTTCATAATTATGCCTGCCTTAGACTTGCCACTCACAGATTACATGGTTAAAGCAAAAGAGGATAGTTTTCCAACCCTGCTATGCCTTGTATTATATAAATTGTTATACTTTGAAAAGTAGGGTTTTCTTGTCATTCTTTGCATTGTCGTAGATGTTGAAATTCCTTTGGATTTTCCATTATGTTTCACCCCAATTTTTTCGAAGTGGAATTTGGAGTCCTCACCACTTTCCCATTTCTAATCACTGGGGTAATGGTTCATAAAGATATTTTCCTGAATGGTTTAATGAAGTTAAATACCAATCAGCAGTGAGTAGAATTGTCATGTAGATAATGTGATATCCACAACTGTAAAACATACAAAAACCAAAGGAGTGAGATGCCAAATTAAGGTTCACTTAATTGGATCAATTAGGATTCCTTATCCTATCCACACATTGATATTGGTTCCAAGTGACTGGGTTTTGGGCTTAAAGTATAATCAATTAACATAAATTATCACACACGTATTACGTGTGTCTGTCTTACTTCCTCAACTATGTTACATCGGTGTTGTGGGACATTTTTGAAATACTTGAGATTGTTACTGTTCTTTCCTTATTGCTCTCCCTCAGTGTATCTTATTCTTTTAAACATTAGTTGAAGATGATATGATCCTCATCCCACCTGTACACTTTCACTGTTTTTCTCACACCACTTGGATGTGCTCCTCTGTTTATCCACCTTTGTTCCAATCGATGAACTGTGTAACTGTTTCATATGTGGTGTAGTCTTTATATTTAAATCTCTTTTCTGAAAATGTGTTTTTTGATGCTATTTAAGCATTCTTTTCTTTTTTTCCACTGATTTAATCCCTCTATTCAGTGTAGAATTCTAGTTATTTATATGAATAGAGGTAATGTACTGTATCATAAGGTATACTTTTCCTTTTGATAATGTACAGGTGATGCACTGTGTCATAAGGTATACTTTTCCTACTCTGGGAATGTATTTTTAAAAGGTATTTGTCATTATTCACACTTCCCACCATTCCTCCTCCTGAAAATGAATGCTTCCATTTTCTGCCAAAACTTGAAATATCCAGTAGAAATGAACAGAAGGAGTCACATGTGTAACAAGTGTTTGGTATTCTAATTGGTGGAGAGTTGTCACATGATAGTTTGCATGTTCTCATTGGTGGAGGGTTGCCACATGATAGTTTGCATGAAGACACATTAGAATGAGCTATTTCATGAAGAGAGAAGAAAGAAGGCTTGTGGCATACTTGAAAGACATTTTTTGCATGTAGGGGGTAGCAGTAAAGGAGAATAACTCTTTTGTATGAGAATTGGCAAGAACCTGTTGGAAATACATTTTCAGTATAGGAAAATTAATAATTTTCTCCAAGTGGATCTAATAAATCTCCCTGTGCTATACAGTATAAATATAATGTTTTCCCCAGACCATTTTTAAGTCGGTCAAAAGTAAGGCTGTATGAATAGCTCCCAGGTATGTGGTTTGATGGAAATATTTTTCTCATGTGAAAATCTACTATTGTGAGGTGTGATTTTTAGTTTGTGAACTTTCATTGGTGTTATATTTGTGTTTTTGATTTTTCTAACTGTTCTAGTTTCACTGCATTACTGTTTTGCTGGAAAAATTCACTTTCATAACTTTCCTTTTTGTTCTTTAATGTTCTCACTGCTCAGCTGTGAAAGTTTTTTCACTTCTGTGGAAGACACTGAGTGGTCTATGTTTGATTTATGTGGTCAGACATCGTTTAGTATGTGAAGAACTTTAGTAATTAATTAAAACTGTTGTGGTAAAACAGAAATGTTTAATGGTTGATAATTCATATTAAATTATTTCATAATGAAATGTCTCCACAACATGTCTCTCTGTTAACACATAAAGGTTATTCTTATAATGTGCATTTAGCATCCATTGAAATACAAAAACAAATCATGCTCTATACAGTCAAAGTCTAATATTTTATTAGAGTTTTCATACAGTTGGAAGTGTTTGATTTAGATTAGCTGTCTTTATTGTAGTCTCTCAGCTAAAATTTAAGGACTGCTTGCACAAATAGTCTGTATGGCTCTCCTCAAGTATCCAAAACAGACATAACTAATATTTTATCAGTGGCTACAATAACTGGTAAGGATATTTTGTTTGTGAAGAACTGAATCTTTTTTATTTTACACTGTATATTTGGAAAAGAAAGGAATTGTACAAATGATTATTACAGTTTTGAAATGCAAAATTTGTTTTTTACACGATTTAAATGATGATGCATGTTTCAAAAACATTTAATTTTACACACAAACACAATTTATGAAAATTCTCATTGATAATTTTAATTAATTATATTACAATTTCATTGTACTTATTGTCATATTACTTTACTCTAGTGTAGTGTAATGTAGTAAAATTCTTACTCTGCTCTTTACTTCTTGTTATGATAGATTTACTTTGTAAATTTGGAACTGTGTGACCTTAATTTGTGTAGAACCTGGTGAGTTGCTTTTTGTTACAAGTTTAAAATTTATCGTTCATTTGAATCTTATGCTTTTTATGACGTTGCTCAAATTATTGTGAACAGTTTATATTTTTGTCATTATTTTCCAGAAAGTGAACACTATTTTGAAAAAGGACAGCAAATTACACGTATAATCCCACAAAAGGTATATATCCAAATTCTTTACCTAACAATTTGGACATCGTTGTGTCTTAGTGTTTCTCTACTAACTCCAATGAAACAGTTAAATCTACAGTGAAGTATTGATGCCATACTTAAAACAGTGAAAATTATATACATTAATTTAGATAATTTTATTAACAATCAAATAATTTCAAGATTAATTATACCTCAGTCTGAGTGTGTTCTTAAACTGAATGATCAAATATCTTGTTTAAACTTTGTGTTCTCTAAATAGGTAATTTAACCTTGATGTCAAAAATAATATAAATTACATTGACGACAAGTAATTTGAATTCATTTTCTAGAGTATGTGTGTAACAGTAATGTACAATCCTAAGAATAATGCTGACATCGTAACAACCATAAACTAGTCATTAGACAAATAAAGCTCTCCTCTTTTTTAACTATTTCCTCATGAACAGAAACTGATATCCTTAGCAACTAAGAACATTTACACAAGTAAATAAAACTTTTGTTTAATCAATTTCTTACATCTTGAAACCGGTATGTATAACAACCTCAAAATAAAGCAAATTAGACGTGTGTTTGTTCTTACCACTTTTAATTTCAAAATATAAATCTGCAATTTAGCAATGTCCTTTATACTTTCTCTATATATTTAAAACTAAATGTTTCAAATGAAATAATATATTTATCAAGTAATATAAATCGGCTTGATTGTTTAAATACAACAATCTAGTTCTTTATTTTAAATTTTTCTTGTATACAAGTAATTATATTTTATCATTTGTTTATTACTTGGTCGTACACTAATTGATTGTACTCACTACTATGAACACTTCTAGCTGTCCCATTTTATATTTTCTAGATCATTCCTCTCAGCTGATGACTGATCACTACAGTTCAGAAGTTCCAAACTTCGAAATCTGTTCTAACTAGTGCAAGATCAATTAATATATATTTACTGAAGAAATTACTCATCTGCAAAGCTGATGTTGAGACTCAGTTTTAAATGCTGAATTAAGAACCTGTTTAACATCAGTTTGGCCAAAATTCACATGTCATAACTTTTTATAGAATTACTTTTAAGTTTGAATAAAACTAAATTGTTATCAATAGATAACAATAAACCAGACAACGAAACATAACTAATAAATCAAAATTATATATTATTTAAGTTCTTGATAATGTTAGAAACTATTTCTAAAAATTCCTAATCACCCTCATATCAGAACTGACATTTTCTCTTAATCTCTACCTTCTTCTCTGACTTATTTATCACCCCTTCTAGAAGTACAGAATTTAATGTAAGTTACTCATCATGATATAACTTTTACACAGGTAGAGAAAATTTTTTATTGCATTCATTCTCAACATAACGATATTTTTGGACAACATTGGAGCTATTGATCAATTTCAGCTGTTCGATACCATAAACTAACTGAAATAAACCAAATTTAAAACCAGTCCTTGTAATTCATATACTAATCAAACTATTTCTTAAGGTCATTTAAATTTGATGGCTCTACAACATTTGAAAGCAACTCATTTCAAAGACCACTCATCCTGTAAAAAAAATAACAGTCTCAGCTGGAACTGATTCCTTTCCTGCTAAAATGTATACTTGTCTCTGGTCCTACTATTTTCACTGGTAAATATCGAGAAAGATTGTGCAGTAATGCTTACAAATCCATTTACAATCTTAAGTACCGAAGTTGGATACTCCCAACCCTTCTCTTTTCTAGAAGAAAACAATTTGAATGTTTTCAGCCTCGTCTCATGTGACAACCATTCCATTCCAGGTTTCATTTTAGTAATGCTTCTCTAAATTCTTTCGTTTTCAAATTAATGTCTTTTCTAAGAAAAGAATCCGAAGACTGAACACAATATTCCAAATGTGGTCCAACTAGTGACCTATGCAATGACATTATAACATCTATGGAGACAATATTTTTACAAGCCCTTATTTGGTATTAGAGCCATAAACTATAAAATGAGACGCATCCTGCCACACCCACCTATAACAACCTGGCTTTAATAAGTTACCAGTGATGTGTCCCTAACATTTATTACAACATAATTTATAATCAATTGTTTGTTTTTTGAATTTCACACAAAGCTACTCGAGGGCTATCTGTGCTAGCCATCCCTAATTTAGTTGTGGAAGACAGCCAGTCATCACCACATACTGCCAACTCTTGGGCTACTCTTTTATCAACGAATAGTGGGATTGAGTCAATTATAACACCTCCCCTCCATGGCTGAAAGGGCGAGCATGTTTGGTGCAATGGGGAGTTTAAATCAATAGAAAGCCAAAATCTTAATCTGTAAAATAATGTATAATTATATTTATTATATGTACAGAGAATGGTCAATTTTATTTCCAGTTCAAACTTTTCCCATTGGAAAACAGGTCATTGTTCTTAGCTGAAATTTTGATTGCTTTTATCGCATAGTTAAAAAGTTTGAATCGTTGTGATAATTCCAGAATATTGTCTGGTATTACATGTTATTATTCTTTGTTCTTAGTTTCATTATTTAAATAAATAAAAAATATTTTTGTTGCAAAATTTGCGTAACAAAAGTGATGTAAAATTTTGTTTGTATAACACAATTAAAGAGCTGGTGTATTTCATATTTTCGTGTATATTCTTTATTTATTGTTTAAAAATAACTAAAGTGTAAAAATTAGACACTTATTAGGTTGTGTAAAGTTTTATCATGTAATGTGAACAAAAACTACTGATAATAAACATTTCTCACAAACTGTAATTGTGAGTAATTTAAAAAGGTAATGTGAGCTATATATTCACTGAATGATCTACAAATTTTATGGAAGGATTATTAGTTAGAGATGGCCCACAAGGCAGTAACATAACATTAAATATAAATATATGTACAATGTTAAACATTTAGGGTAAACAGTATGGGTTTGCTGTTGCAATTTCCTTATAGAAATACAGTAATTTAAAATTATTTCCATTTTCTTTTAAAGTTTATGGAAGGCCTTCGAAATTTCTCATTAAGTTCCTTCACAGTTATGGTATGTATGTTCACATGGTGGTTATAAAGTTATGTAAAATACACAAGCTTGTTGCAATAGAGATAGTGTTGTGTCTTAAAATTTATAATCCTTGTAATTACACAGGTAAAGTTGAGAATAATTTACTTCAATGGTGTTCGGTTATTCTGTCATATTTTGAGCAACGTAGATTTCTCTGTAATGATTATTTCTCATTAGTGTGGAATATAACATGATTCTTTTGTCCCAAATATATAACTTATTGACTAGATGAAAAGCAACTGGTAAAAAACATCTGTTGCCAAGTTTTAGGCCATTATAATCAAATAGTGAGATTTTATCTCCCACACTTCAAAAGGTACAACAATATTTAGAGAGATAAAATGAGAATCATGAAATTCTTGAAGTCACAATTTGAAACACAGTGTGCTTCATTTCTGGGTATTCAGCAGACATTTGTCAAAACAAATTTCTATTTCTTGTTTTTCTGTGGGATTTTTTTCAGTTGTTTAGCCTTGATCGTGTTCATTGAGTAATTTTCTGATTACTTAGTTTTTCTTTCTTAATGTATTTACCCTTTGAATACCTTTCTTCTTTCTAATATTAGTGTAACCCAAGCTGACTGTTATAACTCTATTATGGGATAGGGTAATACCATGTTTAAGTTTGTGCTAAATATTTTGCTTGATTGACAACCCAGCGCTTACTATTTATTTGTTTCATATAAGAATCAGAAAGCTTTCTTTCCAGTTGTAACTGTTACTTGTTTGTATATTTAGCTATTTGTGGAGATACTATTGGGTTTTTCATTTTCCGAAATGACTCTATTCCAGGTAGCATTTAATGTGGACTTCTCTACTTGTATAAATCTAGACTTTACGGTTAGGAGCTTAAGCATTCTTTTCCTGTTACTTAAGATTTTAAATGATTCATCGAGTGCAGACATTAATATACGTTGACATTTTGTGTCCTTCTCATGTATATTAATTTCTTTAAATCTCATCAGTGTTTTTCTTGTTTTCCACGATAGTGTAGCTTCTCCCAGAAAGTTATATTTTTTCTTCTTCCCATGATATTGAGTTCATGGCTTTCTTTACTACTTTCTAGTATTTTTCATTCCTGATGGGTTATTATTTCACCAGTAGTTACTGTGCTTCATCTGCCATCCTTGAAACCTGGCAGACTAGGATCTTAAGGATGTTATCCTTACCGTTACCTTAATCCCTTTGAACCTTTCGATTCCTATCCCTTTTACTAACTGTTCCTGAAAAACTTTTAATCCAGTTTCTTGTCGCGATTTGTCAGCATTCTAAAGTGTAAGACATTACTACTTTTTTATACCTGCTTTGTTATGCCTTTAATCATTCTCGTAGCTGGACTGTGCTTTTCTCCATAAAATATATTTGGCTCATGAGAGTTACAGTTCACTCACCACAACACCTCTTCCTTTCATTTATTAACTTTATTCCTGTTCAAAGTCTGGTCTATTTCTTAATTTTTTTGTTTATTAAATAAAACTGTTTTGAATGGCATGTGGTTGACTCCTCATGCTTTTCTTGCACTCTGTCTCCATTGTTTGACCATTTCTTCTTTCTTGGGTTATAAACTTTTGAAGGCTGCTTACGATTTCTGTTTTGAACACAACAAACTCTCTCTATCTTGGTGTTTCTTTTTTTCCTACCCTCTTTTTTCGTATAGCCCTCTAGTCTGTTGCAGAATATTGTTCAGTGTTCTATGTTGCCTCTCATAGATGTATAGTTAACAAGGACCTGCCAAATATAGAGCTGTTCTAACCTGGTATAGTATTGAACAATCAATATTCCACAAGGTATTCTCATGGTGCTTCTTTCCCTAAATAGGGCCCAATCTTTACCCGCTCATGGATTAGCATAAGTGACACTGGCATGGAACTCAAGCTGATCCTTCGTGTCTAGTTTGATACCCAGGACTGGCCTTCTTATAAAAGTAAGATTTTTAATCTACTGTGCTTTCTGTTGTTTCTTTTCCTTCTTCGTTTCAAACTTTCAACTTCTTGTCATCAGTTCCCAGATGTTGGATTGATGAAACATGGATGTTAAATTCTGCATGTTAACCTATTCCACTCAGTATAGAGTAGGGTGGTGTCATTCTGTCTACACAGTACACTTCACTTCCAGTTAGTTTTTCTCAATCCCTACACTGTACAGAAGTCAGGATTCCAGATAGTCTGTTGTTGTAGTGACACAGGATCAGCCAGCACAAGATCTTACTTAATTGCAGGATTGATCTAACTTTCCAAGTTCACTCTACTGGGCTGAGGTAAAGATGGCAGTGATTTCCATCCTATCACTGTCAAGATGGTAGTGTTTTGCTTTTTTCTCAGATTGGTCCATGATGTATTGGCTGACATATTCTAGCAACACTGCACACGTCGCACATCAGAAAACCTAATGCAGATTATAGTACTGTGCTTGTATTTTTCATCTGTTTTTGGAACATTTCCTTTCAAGGCAAAATGTGTCTTGGTACAGACGAGATGTCGCTGTCCTCAGGTTTACTGCCATACTGTTTCAAAGTATATGACATTGCATGGAGTTCCTTTTGAGCATTTCCTGAAAGGGTTTCATCTGGATAAATCTTCACACCAGTCTCTTCACCACATCAATGCAGTGTTATAGCTGGATGTTAGCAGAAGTGAGTGTTAAAGCTAGATGTTAGCAGAAGTGAGTGTTATAGCTGGATGTTAGCAGAAGTGAGTGTTATAGCTGGATGTTAGCAGAAGTCAGTGTTAAAACTAGATGTTAGCAGAAGTGACTATTTTACAACATTAAAAATCTCTTTCTGATTTTTTTCTCCTTCCACTCACAACTTCTCCCCACTTCCAGTGGATATTTGTTTCATACATAACCATGATGTGAGGATAAAACACTCAGTATTGAAGAACCCAGCTGCATCAAGAGTTGGTGCAGCACTTGTGATTGTTGAGAATTGTTGCATAGTGATTTACATAAGTGATAAGATGAAAGTCTTAAGGTTAATGTGTAATAAAATGTATGCATATAGAAAGTAGCATTGATGAGATTAGAGGGACGTATCTATCAGAAATATATTTACTGTGCTGGAAAATGTTAACTTCCATGTTCATTCTTACATCTGAAGTACCTTCCTTCATTACATGTTGATTGAAATCTTTGTAGGCTGGTACTGTTTTCATAATTGGTGTGTAGTTTTTTTTAGAGACTCGGGAGGAGGAGAATATTTTGCACTTACTCCAACCCCTTTCTGATCAATGCTCATGCAGGTATTTACATTTGTATCCATGCTAATGAATACATTTTTCTCTTCAATTCATTCTTCCAAGTATCCTGAGTATGTCAAATAGTTCCATGTGTATTTTTCACATTGATTAATTCATACTAATTGTGATTATTTATATAAATACGCTTATAATGCTGTCATATCAGCTGAAAGCTAAGTACAACATTTGATTCCTATGGAACATAAATACATTTACTGAATAGGGTTATCTCCATCATGTTTACAGAATCAATCTTATTCACACAAGTCATTTTTGCCACTCTTTTGAGGAATTGTTTAGTGAATTATGTAGGAGTTTATCAAATATAGTTTGTATAATTGCTTATCTGTGCATAAACTTTGAGGTGGTTTTGGGTACTTTGTATGCTGTAATGAGTAATGTTTTTTGTCGTTTATTAATAGTTTTTGATAATGTGTTTACTCATGCTCGGTAGACATATTCAATTACTGAGTCAATGTATGCTTTATAGATTTTAATTATGTTGTCTGCTGAGGTACCATCCTTTTTACCCATTAGACTTTTTACGTAATTTTTTTCACTTCCAGACTTTTGTTACAATATTTTTTACGTGATTGACTCAAATTTATTTTAAATTGTAGGTTAGTGGCCTTTCATTATGGCCTTGAGAATTGTTTTATTCATAAATAATTTGAGTGGGTCCTTTTTTTAGTTTTGATAATATTGTGAAGACTACCAAAGTACTTTTAGCAATAATAGCAGAGTAACCTTTTGTATTTATTTTCAAACGAATTCTTTTGCACTTCTCATATTATGCTTGTCTTGTACTTTATTATTTCTATTGATCATGAACATTTCTCTGCTTACACCATATTTAGTTTTGATTAATGCTAATTTTGAAAAAAATCCAAACACATAAGAGGGTAACTGGTTGTTTATCCTTTTTTAACGTGTTATGTTCTTTGAATGAGTAATATTTTTCAATGTTAGCTGAGTGACATAAACTCCATTAAATTATTGTTCTGTTTTCATCTTCATGGAGTAGTTCATATTCAGTTGCATGATTACCATTGGTTGAGTTTATTATTATGTATAGATTTTACCAATCACGTCTAATAATACATTTTGCTGACTAGAGCTTCAACAAATTATATCTTACGAAGATAACATATACAGTAATTGGTATTGTGGAAAGCTATATATCCAACGAGAATGATGATGAAGTAACAGCTTATAACAATTTTATATGAAGAGTTACATTGAGTCATTGATCAAATCGTCAAAGATATGTTAAAATGGAAATGGTTCTTGTTTTAATACACTGTTTTAGTTCCTGACTATGATTGTTTGTTTTTTATAACAATTAAATTGTTATATATTTTCACACTTTTGATATCAAGTTTTAGTATTTGCTGCATTTGAAGAATGCCATATTATCATTGACAGAAACCAATTTCATCTGTGAAAATTCCTAAATGGTGTGATTTACCTATGTCTTTTTATATGATGTTTTCATTTGAATAATAATTGTAAACATTTGTTTGAGAATTTCTGTTTCTTTCAGGTCTACAGGAAAAAAATAATAATTGTGAGCTATCCACAGTTGCTCCAAAGTATAGGTATTACCAGTTGAGAAAAGAATGTGTAACACAATGATTTATTATTATTCAAGTATAATTTTATGTCCTATGTTAATGTTTTGCTTTATTCTGTGTGTCAGATTTCTAAAGATATTTTTAATAATGTACAGTAATAGATATTTATATATTAATATAAAAAGAATATTTAATGTCATGTATGAATATAACCTCAAAACAGTCATGCTTATTTATTTTTGCATAATAGTACATAAGTTAAACTGTAATATATTAAACAAATATATTTGCTTTTTAGGCTAATCGGTTTGATAGAAGAAGCAATGCATCAACTCCAGTGGGACTTTGGTGATTCTCATACAGGGTTAGAAAATGATGGACTCAGAATAACTGATGAGAGTGACGATCAATTTATCAATTACCATTATATCTCTACTACAGCGATATAATTATTTGTTTTGAGAGCACTAACCACTACAGAAGAATTGCTGGGAACTATTTAATGTCAGCTGTTTGGAAATCCACAATTGAGAATATCAAGCAAGTTTTTTTACACTACAGTGTTTGTATTTTACATTTCTGTAACATAGGAAATCAGCTTAGTCTGTGTTAGAAGATACACTTTTATTTGTTACACAAGAAAGCTTCTTTTTGGAAAATAATTATGTCTGTCACAGACAATTTTTACTTGCTAATTCTGCAACAGAGAAATATAACCACTTTCTATTATTGCATCCAAAGACGTATTATTTTTTAGTATATGTTATACATTAACATACTTATTTGTCATTCTCTCTCATGTACAAAACTACTATCATCATTTAACTTTATATTAAAGTAAGTTTATTATATGTTATTCAGTTTTTTGTGTGTTTCACAACTAGCTATTTAATTGTTAGTTTTCTTTACCCCAGAAATCTATATTCTTGTAATTCTTGTTTCAGGAGAAACATTCATTTCTGCTATTCTTATTATTATTCTGTGTTAAAAGAAGCATTTGTGTTGTTATTATAGATCACGTAAATTATAACGTGATGTCACAAGTCCAGGTTACCCAGAAGGAATTTTTTCCCTTATCCTGTGTTATATTCAAGCATTTAATTTTTCAATAATGTCTAACACATAATTTTGCATTACAAATAATATTCTTATGTGTTTATCATACATAAGGTATTCTTACCATTTTATTAATATTTTGGAATAATTATGATGTTTTTCTTTTTTACATCAAAATTTTGTTTATAATAGTGCTGTGTTGAATTTAAATTAATAGTTTCTTCCCAAATGGATCAGTGACAACTCCAAGGACTTGCAGTGTAAATATTGGTTGCTCCATTCCCTTCTGTGAAATGACAGCTAAATGTGTAGTTTTGTGCTGAAAAGACTATAATTTATATATGTCATAAAGAAGTCTACTCACTAATTTATGTTAACTATAAACATTTTTATTTCATAATATATATAACACAGAATAATTCTTGTTTATTACTCTGGTTATGTAAAGAATTGTTTCTCATTTTTCACTGTTACACAAAGTAAAAATTATTCCTAATTTCTCTCTATTACACAAAAGGCCTTTTCCCTCTCACTTTGTGTTACCTAGATATTCTCAGTCACATTTCTGTATTCCACAGAACATATTTACATGTAATCTTTCAGAAACAGAGACCCAAAGTTATTTTATTCCTGATACTTGTTAACTGTCACACTGAACCTTCTGATTTCTTCTATAATTTAAACAAAAATACTAATAAGTTATTCTATGTAATACATAATTATTCTTTTACATTCAACAGAAATATTGTTTCTTCTTTTTATCTATCGCACCAAGCCCACAAGTGGGTTAGCAATGATGGCATGTATTAAAAAGTGTATTTAGAACTTGTTACATGGTAGAAAGAGCACATTGTGTAGCTTGGTGCGTAATAAAAAATGAAAAAACTATTTAAATAAAAACAACTTACATATAACGTTTAATTCTTACTTATGTAATAGAAATGTTTTTACTCATTATTTTGTCACACAGAACAGCTTTATTGATGTTTTAATTTTTTGTTGAATTTTAAGCACAGAACTGTATAATGGGCTGTCTCAGGGCCCGAATAAGAACAACTGATGCCCTTAGCACAGCCCAACAATGATGCCCCCCTCTGCATCTCATTTTCAAAGTTGCCTGCTTCTCTTCTAGTGTCTCTTTTGTGACCAGTCTTCAACTGGACATTCTAAAGCTTCTAAAATACTACCCCAAAGAAAAGTTTTTGCAAACAGTATCTCATTTGTTTATCACTATTGAAAAGCCAAGAAAGATTTTCTAAATGGTCCATTGTGGTGTTGACAGTCAGTTGTCACACAAATAATCCACTATGCTGCATAATCAGCAGAGAAATCGAGCCACAACTCTGAAGTATTTGTTTTAGTTTCAAACCATCTTTTGTAGACTGAAGCATTTTACCATAGTCCAGTAGATTTTCATTTTAAGTAATTATTTTATATTCACACTGTCTTGTAGAGCAACTTGCATCAACATTAACACTAGAGATATCAGGAGAATTTACAGACAAAGTGAGACCAGTTAAGAATTTGTTTGAGTTGAGCTAGCTTGTAACACCTCAACGTCATTATGATATTCTGACCTTGAAGTGGAAAAAAGTGGTCCTTGTAGGTGTGGAGATTAGTTCAACTTCAATCTTGTCAGAGTCATATGCAGAACAAGTGATTTCTGATGGAGGAGATGGGTTTTGATTTGGAAAATCGTGTTGTGTAAGCAGGGATGTATTAACGCATAGGCACACGAGGCACGTGCCTGGGGCGGCAGATCTTAGAGGGCGGCAAATTTTGACAAAAAAAAACGACAAAGAATGGACACCATTTTACAATGTAGTCCTGGTTATTAATTCCCCTGCCATTTATACCACCCCAATAACCTCTTGAATATGGACCCCCCCCCCACACACACTCACTATTCCACCACACCGTCGGGTCGGTCGCTTCAAGTTTAAAAAGATTTCTCACCTTCCCTCCTAGAGTCCCCACCTAATACGCCTCGCCCCCCTCCCACATCATCAACCCATCCGCTCTCACTTCAGTTATTTATTTGTGTTTTTCAAAACCCCCAACATGTTTTTTACTCATGTTGACACACCAAACAATGAATTACCTGATACTAGTGTGCCACGCCTACACAAAAATATTTTATCATGGCCTAATAACGTATTTTGTTTTGTGAATTGCGTATACGAAACTTCGGATTTTCGGTTGTTTCAGGCTATTATCTGGAAAAATATATTTTGAAATATTCTTCCTCATCATTCACAGTTTAGCTTAATTGATTATTTTTAATTGATTGATTGAATATGCGCTTGTCTAGATTCCAATGTAGTCCTTACAGAATAGTTCCTTCAAATTCCCTAGCAATTATAGGAATTTGTTAGAATAAAGAAGTGGTAGTGGCAGACTCCAGAATACCAGAACAGAAAGGCGCACAGTCACTGGAGCAGGTGAGCGTCGGCGGAATCGGCTGCGGGTGTCACGCATAATCGTTTTTGCAGGCCGTCGACAGCGCTCTGTCAATGAAGTTGACTCCCAGGGGTCGCGGTTGTACGGCACTGGGTCTGGATAGTTTTGGGCGATACAGGTACTTGTTACAGGTAGTGTAGAATTTGAAATAGTAAAATGTGTTAGAATTTATAATTTGATTGTCAATTGCCCAGCACCCGTTAACATGGATACATCGGCAGTAATATAAATCAGTAGTGCAGAAGCTCCCCTTTTTCGTGTATATTTTGTTATGGACTTATGGTTGCAAGTCGATAATTGTTTCACCAACTACCATAAAACTCATTATCTGCCAGACGAATAGATGGTTCACCAACATATTTACAATATAATCGACAATATAGATAATAACGTGGTAAGCGATATTGGTGTCAAAATGTAGAGTTCGTGATGCTTTTACTTATTCCTTCGTCACCCAATATCTTACTGTAAGTTATATCGTGTTGTCAGTGTCCAAACCTCCACAAGAAGCACAATTCTTGTGAGGGCGAGGGTCACTGGGGGTCAAACGGCTCACGGATCTCTGTGAGGTTCGCGCGGCTGCCATAAATAGCTCGATCCCACGAAAATGACTCAGATCCTGATGATCTGAGATGTTAAAGTAACAAATATGTTAATACTCAATATACGATCAGAGGATTCTAGTGATATCGTCATGAGTAACATACGCCGAAAATTAAGTGGAGCAGCTTATAGGAAGATAGCAAAGTTAAAAAATGAAAACACACGTGATGTTTTGGACGAGACACCGACGATGGAGGCCTTTTTTGCTAAACAAAGGCAAGAACAGCCTACTAGCGATGATGTTCAAACCAACAGCGATGGAGGGAATATTCATGACGGGCCTAGCAGTAGCAGTTTTGAACAATCTGAACGACCCGAACATATCGAACTGCAGCTTGAACAAGTGACGTCATCAGCAGCAGGCCTAGTAAGATCTGCCGGTTGCGTGCCTGAAACGTCAATGGTTCCAGCAAGTGTTTCAGACAAAGTTCAGATCCAGCAGAAGACAGACTAAATGCCCTGTCACTCCTCGCCATTGAAATTGATATTGTTTGTAGAATAAACTATGACGATGCAATAAATATGTTTTCGGAACAGAAGGCCAGGAGAAAGCCTGTATATTCAGCCGCAGAATAATATTTAGTGATAATTGATTTTGATGTTTCATTTTTTATTGTGTTGGAAAATAAACGTTGTGTTGATTTTAAATGATAACAACTGTGTTTGTCTGTTGTTGTGATGGTGATGCTTGGTGCAAGTTGTGGCACGGAGGGGGAAGGCGGCAAAAGTATCAACCTAACCTTGTGTCTAGGGGTGCCAAAATCCTAAATACGTCTCTGTGTGTAAGTTGAGTGAAAAACATTAGTCAGCTTTCCTGTCTTGGCCACAAAATCTAAAGGCTTTTGTTGGTTCTTTTTTGGAAGTTTTCTTTTTTGTGCACCACATAATTGAACACATTTCATCTTGCAGTCTGTAAAATACAGAAACAAAACTAAAAAAACCCAACAAAAATGAATATGGATCATGGACAGTTTTAATGATTAAAAATCACTGAAGTTCATAGAGAAAAACGTTGGTAAGACAGTCAAACATACTAAACTCTACGTCTACATTTAGACAGTGATTGTCAGAAAGTTATCCTCTGACCTAAGTCCATCAGCACATGAACATAAATTCATAAATACCTTTATTGATTTGCTGCATTCTGATTGGATTAAAACCATTTGAGACTGGCTTCAATCCATTTTAGGAGAATTAATTTTGAGTCACTGCAAAAGTTTTATTAAGGTTGTGGCTATGGTAGCTTTATGTTAGAAGCAATGTTAATGGTAAAATGTAAATCCCTTGTGAACCATAACGTATTCCAAAACAATTTGTAATCAACAACATATACTGCAGTAGCCTATATACACAGTGATCATTCTGTACTGGTACACGTACATGACATAGAATCAATTGTAAACTGTATTACACACTGAACCATTAAATACTGGGTTAGATCTAAACTGGAGCTCCTTAATCCTATTGAAGAATATGAAGAATGAGTTGTCAAAGCTCGTACATTGCAACTAAGGCCACTGATGTAAAATCTAGTACTCTGTAACAGACTTGCTCACATGAACTTGTTTAATTCATGCTCTTTTTCAGATAATTTTAAATTGATTTTGTTGATTTATCGGTTCTATACTGTATTTTTATATGACCACGGTGCCACAGAACTGTACTACTAAAAGCAGTATAATGTATACATACCAACATTAAGAATCATGTTGTCGTACATGTCGAAGCCTGATGCAATTTGACCAAAAACAAATCAAAGGTTTCATGGTTTTAAATTACTTAAGTAATAAACTTAAAGTGGGTAGTATAATTTTTCATCATTCTGTGTATTATATACATTATTTTGAGGTCCATAGTTTTTGTTTTAATGTGTACATTATTATTCTTGTTTCTTACTTTCTTTAACTGCTGTTGTAAATATTTTAACTATAATTATTATTGTTGTTGTTTTCAATTAAGCACAAAGCTACACAGTGGGCTGTCTATGTTCTGCCCACCACGGGTATCAAAACCCAGTTTTTACCATTGTAAGTCCACAGACATACCTCTTAGCCACTAGGGGCATATTTATATATACATGCATTTATGTCTGTCTTTTAAACTTTACTCTCAAAATATATGCTTCAGTGATTATTTTGGAATACCTTTAATAGTATATTGTAAACATTGTCAGTTTATTTTGTGTAGGGATAACTCTGTCAAAATCTAAACAGTGGTTATAGCTGACAAACTGATACACACGTTTTCTATTACATTACATTATAATTATCTTGAATGTTTTCAACACAGTTGGATACTATACCCGTATAAACAATTGTTTTCATTACAGACAAATAAATTTCGGGAAGGAGTGGAATACGAAATTTTGTGGCATTTTATTGATTCACCTGAGTTGAGAAATTTTGATATTCCGAGAGCAAATATTATTTCGAAAGGAACTTGTCAACTCTGCCTCTCTCAACAATTAATTCATTTTTTTCATCTTCAACCAGAAAAGGAAGGAATTCCTCTTTCAATCAAGAAAATGTTGTAGAATTCTCTTGGTCTTGTGACACTCCAGACCCGCTTTATGTGAGTGCTCATTTCATTTTGGAAACAGTTTGTTTTAATTTATTATCCATCCTAGATACCATTTTAGTAACCTTCCTTTTAACTCTTTCCTACAAGTCAATAATTTTAGGTAAAAAGCCTAAGTCTGAACACATTACTCCAACTGTGGTTTAGTTTTTGTAGTTTGGTTTAGAGGACAGCAGTGATGTCCTAATAGGTGCCTTATTATCTCTTGGTTTGATTTGTTTTGAATTTTGCACAAAGCTACTTGAAGGCTATCTGCACGTATGTTACATAAATACTAGAATTTTTGTCTTCACTGAAATTTCTAGAAGCTCTTTCTCTCAAGCTTGTAACGCGACTTGCCATGAGACAAAAGATATTTTGGGTTTGTTACAGTTAGTATGCTATTAACCTCTGAAGTTATAACTCTAATAGATTTTTATCAGTCAAGAAATTACAGATATTTGACCAGAAATGTTTACAGATTTTGAACACTACAAACCACTTAACTTTAGATATTGGTATTTTCTGATGTCATTAGATTTCTTTATTGGTAAAAAGTCAGTTTGTAAATGGAGTGAGAGCAGCTAAGAATAGAGAGTTTGCTAGCATATTGAATTGTACTGATATCAACTCAACTAATTCACTCCATGTGAATTGTTCATAAAGTTTTCGTTTCCAAATAGAAGAACTTGCAAATATTTTTGTAAGTTTGTAAAACTTTGTTATATAATTCATAATATTGAGTAAAATCATTATAAATTGTATTATTGTTTGTATATTAAAATATATTTGTGTTAAGAAAAACAACTTTGTGTATGATTCTTATTGGCAAACATAAATTTAATACATATAAATATTTAATTAACTTCTAAGTCAAAATTGCAACTTTACTTATTTTCAGACTATTTCAAATTATAATGTGTAACATTTCCTCAGACTTGTATTCAATATTTCTGTAGATACAACCTAAAATCCTCTTTATCTTACCACAAGCAATAACACACTGTTTGGATACCTTAAGAGACTGCTGAACGACTGCACCAAGATAATTCTTTAAAAAAATCTTCATTTGCTCAGTGTCTCCAAATAACTCAGCTACCCAATTCACAACACATAATTCTTGTCACATTTCTTCAGAAATTGTTTTATTAAAATTTGGAAGTAAAATATAATTTTTTTAACTTCCATTTGCTACAACAATGATATGTTGTACCTCGTTGTTCCCAATTTGTAACCTCTCAACCATTTCTATATTAGAAATTAACAATGAATGTCAGTTGTTTTCGTATGGAATTGACGTTTCTAAACAAACAGCAAATCATAATATCTTTCTTGTTGATAAATAAGAAGTGGAAAACATGCTCAGTATATAAAAACAATAACAGTTCTTGATTTCTAAAACAGTCCTGAAAACCATACTTCAGTAACATGTACCGCTGTTAGGAGACTAAAATTGTGGCAGTTATCTTGCATCTCAACACTGTGACTTCCATTTCCATATTTTTTATAGTAATTGGACGAAAGTGAACTATATGGATAAAAGTTTCCTCATAGACATCTCGGAGATTTAGAGAAATTGGCAAGAAAAATATCCTTTGTGCAGTTTTCAAGGTAGTTCTAGTAGTGGTTGTTCACATTAAAGTTTTTTTCAGCAGTGAAAAAGCATGTCATATAAAGTGCTGTGCAAATTCCAAAGTCAAAGTCAGAAATTATATTTCAGGCTACTTTAAGAGAACAATGGAAGGTAAATCACATGTGAAACATCAACATTGTATTACTCTTCATATTTAGTAGAACAGACACTTGATGGAAATGCTTGCATTTATCAAACAGATGATATTTTGTATTTCCCCATTTTGTTTTAATAACTCTAGACAGTCTTTGAGGCATCATTGAAACATACTTAATTATAATGTCCTTTGAGATTTTACTCCAAATTTCCATGATACACTCCCAAAAAGTTTCTTTGGAAATAACTTTTGGATTGTCAAGTGTTCATGCATCAAGGCTTTGTGGGGGCAGTTGATCATTTGAATGACTCCAACAGCTTCTTTCTTAGCTGAGTCATTTCTCCATAGATGGGATGAGTGTTTGTGGTCAGCAGGTTCCTGGTAATACAATCCTTTGCCTAAAATACACAAACCACTTGGTATACCATGGTGGATTAGTATCTCATGGTACTTGTGCTGGCCCATTACTCTATATATTCTGCAAATATCTCCTACTGCCTGAGCAGAAAAACACACCAGAACCATCTCACTGTTTCTCTAATGCTTCATGGAAAATGTTATGCATTGAGTTATCTTTCACCTTTCTTACATTGGATGTACAATGTATACTTTGAACGAGATATTTCAAACTTGGACTCATTTGTCCATGATACAATTTTCCAATCAATCATCAGTCCAATGTTGCACTTTTCAGTAAGTTTCACTTTATTGACAATATTTGAATATTGAATTAAAGGTTTCTTAACTGCTTCACGACCCAAATATTCCATTCTCATCAAGTTGTCTTCATATTAAAGATCTGGACACTTTTCTCTTATCTGGTACATGGTCATTCATCTCGTCACTGAGATCAGTGATAGTCTTCTCTCTGTCCCAGAAGCTGCATAATCGAAGATACATAACATTAGTATTATTTACTTAAGGTGTTCTGCCTCTTCCTTTCCTCTTTCCAAATATATCAGTTTTTATCTCACAATCTAAGGTGTATGCACAGTGTTTGGGAAGCATTTAAGGTTTGCAGCAATTTGTTGGACACGAACATCATTAATGCTTTTATATAAATTATGTGTTCTACTGACAGTTTTTCTTTGTTTTTGGGCTGTAACGTGACAACAAAACTTAATATAAGTATTTAAAGACTTTGGTATCAATACATGGGAATTCTAAAGAATGACAACTATTCTCACCCTGACTCATTCAACTCTAAACATGGATCAGTAAGCATAACTATAGTGTTCAAATTTACATTCTGTAATGGTACAGAAAAATTAGTACCAAAAAATGGAAAGAGAGGTAAGATATTCATGTGTCCTAACACTTTTACACAGTACTGTATTCTTAATAACCAGTCATTAACTTGAAGCACTTTTTTGCTATATCATGGAAAAGTCATGGCTTGTTTGGAGATGCTGTGCTTGGTGTTTTAAAAAAAATAGTTTAGAAGACTGTGTGGAACAATGACTGCCTTGTTTAAAACAAGAGAAAAAAGAAGATACATTCTTTGGGCACTTTGTTGTTTTGTCATTAGAAGTTATATTTTTTATTTCAAGACGTTCTGAATAATTAATTTCAAATCGGCTACAATTTAGTATTAATGTGGAAATAGGCTTACTTGGCATAAACTTTGAAACCCAAATCCATTGTTCACGTTATGCCCTTAGGCCATCTCCTCTTTGGTTGAAGTATCATCTATGAAAGCTTGTATTATATGTCAATTTGTTTCACGAATATCAGTGACAGCTAAACAATGATAAAAATGAATTAATTATTTTATAAAATATTAACTTCGCTCCTAATAAATAACTTTGTTAATTTTATTATTGATATTATAATCAGTTTGAATTCTATAAAGGATGTGTCGTTTTTGGACAACCATTTCAGGATGATCTAAGAAGTATGGAAGAAATGTAATCTACAAAATGATAAAACATTGATACAAACATCAAACCATGTTTGTATGATACAAAATATAGCTACTGAAAGGGAATGAATTAATGTTTTAAATGTACCATATTAATGTACAAATAGAGCAGTGACTGAATGATAAATACAAAAGAATCAGGTATAAATCGAGTGATATATTAAATCTCAAGGGATTATCTTTCATAAATGTAAGTAACTCAGTATTAAATTAAACCCAGAATTCCAATCTACTCATAATGTAACTAAAAATCAGACTTTTAATTAGTGTACTAAATCAGTTTTTTTTTCATCAGGCCTGCCATGGCCAGGTGGTTCAGAAACCAAACTCATAACCCGACGTTTGTGGGTTCAGATCGTCATCACATCAAATTTGATCACCCTTTCAGGTGTGGAGGCATTGTAATGTGATGGTCAATTCCACTGTTTGTTGGTAAAAGAGTCGTTCAAGAGTTGGTAGTGGGTGGTAATGACCAGCTGTCTTTCCTCTATCCATACACTGGAAAATTAGGGACAACTATCACAGCTAGCCCCCGTGGTGCTTTGCACAAAATTCAAAAACAAAGAAACAAACAGTTTTCTTCCAATATTCATACTTTTCTGTTATCAGTTAGATATACTCACTCTTGATGGTACTGTTGGCCATCATTCCAATATTAATCCATGAAGTTCATTTAGTTTGAATATTTAGTTTACTTCTAAACATATACATGTTGTTCGGACAATATAAAACCACACCTATAACAAATTGTCATGATCTTGTACACATTTCAAACTGTTGTATCTGCTCAAGCTGTTGTCTGTCTTCTGTTTACAGTGGTTGCTTCTTGTGCATGCAGCTAAAGTTGAACGTGCTCACTTATAAAAGACAGGAGAACAGGCATGTTGATATTATGTTTTATTTCAGAAGCACAATATTGTGCTTTAACTTGTTGGGAATTAATCACACTATTGTTCACGTTTTTAATTGTGACGTAACTTAATAGAACTGTACACTTACTACATTATTACAAGTTCTTATTATTAGTGAAAAACTCGATTATTACTTTATGCAGTGATGGTATAAGAAGGTCCATAATGTAATTTAAGTTGATAATTAACTTAAATTTTTCCTACAATTTTGGACAGGTACTTTTTCTTGTAATAAATAAAGGAGCAATACACTTAGATATATTAGAGACCTAACCACAACTATAAATGAAATTAGCAATAAACTTTACTTACGAAACACACAAACACTAGCTGTTCGGCTCAAATATTTTTGGAGATATAATGTTTCCCGTAACAATAGCATAACCAGTCCTCTCCAAAATGAATAAGGGCCTTGTAAACAACTCTGACACATTAGCTTTAGAGAAGAATAGCGTCTGAGATAAAGTTATCCGATACA
Source organism: Carcinoscorpius rotundicauda (assembly GCA_011833715.1). Classification (NCBI taxonomy): domain Eukaryota; kingdom Metazoa; phylum Arthropoda; class Merostomata; order Xiphosura; family Limulidae; genus Carcinoscorpius; species Carcinoscorpius rotundicauda. The sequence goes on from CM022400.1 coordinate 4,294,418, forward strand.
TGTTACCATCAGTATGTGCACTGAAATAGCACAGCCAAATTCTCATTCTAACACCATTCACTTTGTAGATGAATATTGATGATTCAGCTAACCATAGTACTGGATTTGTATGAAGAGTACAAAAGTAAAATGTCGAGTTTCAAGAATTACGGAGTCTCAAATTAAGTTTTGTTACAGAAAGAAGTGAAGTTGTGATCATTGATATACCTGATCAGACTGGAAGTGATGGAACTTCAATACTCTTCTACTCATGTGAACAGAGCACGAGATTTCTGAAACAATCTAGTCAGAAATCAGCAAAACATTTTATTTTAACAAAATTGATAGTTTTATGGTTTTTTAAAGAAGTGGTGGCTTAAGTTTTCGAAACGTGTCTCATTTGAGTATAAAATAGAGACAGTTACAGCAAAAGAGAAGTTCTAGAATCACTGTTCTAGTCATTGTGTTTCCTACAAATTAATTAAAGATATGTTGAAATAATTTCTGGTGGCTGGTTCATAATCTTCTTGGTCAATAATTTCAGCCACTATCATTGATAGCTTGGAAGCTCAGTGTTACCTCTTCGTCTCTGGATTATTCTTTCTGATCGGACTGACACCCATTAATTGAACTATAATTCAACTCCCCACAGTAGACATAATTGAAATAGCACAATGAATAACTTTGAAAGAAAGGAAAAATTCATGTTTACATCAAACTGTATCTTTTCAAACTTTCATTTCTTCTAATGTTTTCGATTTCTAACTCCAACTAATTGCCATAGAATAGCATAACAACTGTATATTAATAATAAATAACAAATCCTTATGTTACATGGTTAGAATAGCATAAAAACTGTATTTTAATAATAAATAACTAATGCTTATGTTACATGGTTAGAATAGCATAAAAACTGTATTTTAATAATAACTAATCCTTATGTTACATGGTTAGAATAGCATAACAACAGTATTTTAATAATAAATAACTAATCATTATGTTGCATGGTTACAGTAGCATAAAAACTGCATTTTAATAATAAATAACTAATCCTTATGTTACGTGGTTAGAATAGCATAACAACTGTATTTTAATAATAAATAACTAATTATTATGTTACCTGGTTGAAATAGCATAACAACTGTATTTTAATAACAAATAACTAATCCTTATGTTACGTGGTTAGAATAGCATAACAACTGCATTTAAATAATAAATAACTCATCCTTATGTAACATAGTTCACTTTAAAATTATTTTCAGATATTTGCTTCAACTTTATAATCACTATAGTTATGTGATTTCAGTGGTAAAATCAAAACTTACAGTTTTCATTATCAATATCAGGAATAAAACAATCAGTATCTCAGAAAATAAAATACATACTGTTACATTTTAACAACACAAACCTTTCAGAAAGTTTTTCTGTTTCACATACTGAGAAATTATGCATATATCTTCAGTTGTAATTAGAAGTGCTTTAACAGGAGGCTTTATCGATAAATTAACGATGTGACAATTAAAACAAGTTAATAATGTATTGTTATCGTTAGTTTTTCTAGAGATAGTATTACCATAGACAGTAATGTTTAAAGTATACGTGGCTGAGGAATCATACAATAATTTGGTTATTATGGTATTTAGCTTCAAGAAAAGTAGATAAGTGATCTAAATCTGTACAGAAACTAAAGATAACAATACATTATTAACTTTTTTATTCTTACAGTATGTTTGATGAGAAAACTTTTGACACATAAGACTTTGTATGGTAAAAATGTAACAGTATGTATTGTATTTTAATCTGTCAAATAAAAGATGCTGAAATTTGTTACTATATATCTTGTTCTAAGCTTTCATGAGTTTAACTATACTTCAAGAAGTGAGTGGGACTTGAAATGTAAACGAACATGAGGGAGATATATATAAATTGACAACTGTTATTGAACCATTTGTGTGTTTAGAATTTTATGGAAATGTATATATTGAAAATTGTTCCCTTTCTTCTTCTACAGGTGAGCATGAAGGTTTCTACTTATGCAAGTGACATGATTTGTTTCTCTGTACATTTTTTTACTTCAAAAGCTGCAATGTATTTTTTCCCAAGATCTGACAGTGAGTTAGTCAGTGAAGTAGTTAGTGTAATACCAAGGTATTTAGGAAGTGAAAACATTATCTGGACTGAAGAATTTCAGATGAACATATCATTTCTAAGAAACGAAAATCCTAAAAACTGTAAGGTATGTATTACAGATTGTTTATTATATAAGTACAAATTTGTAACCAGATATTTACTTATTTATATTGCTTCACATAATTTAAACTTTGAGTGAAACCTCCTGGTAACAGATCAAAATGTGACAAGGACTTTCTTATTCGTTCACATATAAAAATAATGTTATTTATGTTCAAAAACAAGATTTGTATAACTACAATTTACCGGGAATAATAATGTTTAACAAATTAAAAACCATGTCTGTCATTATTAATATTGAATCACTAGCTAAGCCTCTTCATAAATATTACTATCCATAACTTACCAGACCAGTTACTATAATTAAATTAAGGTTTGAAATTTAGCAGTAAGAAATAGCAAACTTAACAGATATTTTATGTGTCAGTTCATTCACAACTATGAAATAATTTCTAGCCAATTGAGTATCTAATCCTCAGCCAACTTAAATTGTTAACATAGCCCATATCAAGATAAGTTTTCTGAACTGCTTTAATCATTTTTGACCCAAGATTACAGTAGCAGTTTCTGCTTGTAAAATGTCAATGAATGCGTCATCTCTACTTATAAGTTCAGTTGAAACTATATGCATTTTCATTGTCAGCTAACAATGCTTTTATAAAGCTTATCAGTGGCTCATTAACATGATTAGTGTTGCACTCACCACTCAGGAGGAAATGTAAATGTTTGTTCCCCCACCATCTTATTGTAATAAACGTGATTAATGTTTAATTGTTTTATTGCCATTTATTATTCATTTACTGTGGTCAAAACAATTGTAGCGTAGACATAAGGCATTCTACTCTGACATACAGTGATGTATGAGACAAGAACATCATGGAAGAGAAAGAAACATTTGTAGCACATGATACAAAATCATATACTGCAATTTGATATTTACATCCACTGACAAAATTGGCTATTCTTGTTCAATGCTGTCCTCTTAACACAATTTTTCGTTATGCATGCCACAAGCCTTTTGAAATTATTCTTTTTCATTATGTCAATTTTGTAAATAATCATGTGTCATTTCTTAACCAGTAATAACATTAGATATTCATGTGATGCATATTTTTTCCTATACAGAACTTTCGCTTTTTGTTAGACAGCTCTCGAGCTCAGATGGAGTATTTTGTGTGCCAGGTGCTTCCAGTGTGACAAGACAAATATTTTTTTTACATGAAGTAGTTCCTTTTTATTTGATTTTACACCAGTTAATTCTTTCATTCTTTTTCTGCTTTTAACTTTTTTTTTAACCTTTTCTTGTGCTATTAACAGTAAAATTCACATTACAGATTCAGGGAGTACACCGATGACAAGTTGTTTTCTCAGACCTCAGGTATAGGCAATCTGTACAGTATTTCCCAAACATATTTGGTTTTTTCTCTTTTCCAATGGATGAATATGGATAATTTGTCTTCACTTTAGTAATGGGATCACTATACCATTTCTCTGAGGAATTTTGATCAGTTTGCCCTTTCTTATCATCATGTGAACTATGTGTTTTTAGATCACCAGTTGTTAGGCTCATTATTACTTATTTAGGGATCCCTTCTATGTATAATGTTACTCTTAACTATGCCAAATATTCCCACTTATATCTTAGCCAAACCAACCTCTTACGGTATCCATCTTCCATATACATGCTATCAGAGACTCTCCACACAAATAATGAGGGGTTTACAGTTCTCTTCTCCACTTTAGCCTTCATTTCTTCTTCATCTCCTTCATTAAATAAATATTTTCTTTGGTGTTGGTATCTTTAAAGCTGTTCTTTGGTACAGCTCCAGAAACTATCAAGCCTCTGGTAACATTAGTCTGACAACCCTTATGACTATTGTAGCTCATTTTTCTCAGTCAGAGCATTATATGCCACTAATTCAAGTTTTCCATCCCCATTTCTTCTAATAATGGTACTTATTCTCAATGATGCAACACCTTGTCACCAACCATACAGGTGACTACCCTTTGGGTTCCTCTCAGGTGAGAGCTCAGATATTAGTCTCTTCCTCAAACTGGATAATGTTAGAAGGATTCATTGTCCATTTTTTCCTAACTCCTATTTCTCTTTGCACCATTATTTTCCCTCCACAAAATCCCTTGATTTATCAGCATCTTTCAGAAGCAGTTTGAGAATTGAATTTTGCAGTTAACAATTCACTATCCTTTAAAGGAAGGGGCATTTTTATCTTTTTATTCTCCCCACAAAAACTGGAGATTTGCGGCTGATTGTTGATTTATCTCACCTCTACCACTTTATTGTATTTCCCAAGTTCACAGTGAATTATTTTCTCCCAAGGATGGACATTATTCTCAGATTTGTGGATGAAATAGATGGGTGTCTCCATTGCTTACCTACATAAACCAACAGCACATCAGACTCAACCTTACCTTCAATTTGTCCATATCACCTTGTGGCATATTCCAAGCAAGAATTGGTCACTGATACTCACCAACTTGTTTCTGTTACATCTCGGTTGGATTCATTGATCAAATTGGAAAAGTCATTCTTCAGATCCAATCAATTTCTTATTCATATTGGGGACTTTTTTCACAAAATTATCAGTCATACTATGCTTTATGTCTTTGTTTGATAAAACCTTTATGTTCACCATGTCCTCTTGGCTCAGTCACTTGCTACTCATGAGATATATATTACTTTTCATGATGTGGTCCTTCATGACTGTCTCTCTAGGTTGTGCTTATACAACCAATGGATGCTTCACAAATGATGGAAAATTGCTTAGGATCCATTTTGTACCCTGTTTCTCTTGCTACTTCCCTGCAAGACAATTTACATTGATGTCTGGACAAAAGTCTATACATAAGTCGGTGTGCTGCTTCCTTCCCTGCATCCAGATCTTCATATTGTCAAGAACATATCCATGGGAAACATGGGTCAATCACAAAAAAAGCTTTGAACCATTGATCTGCAGATGAAATCATCTTGCATATCAACATTCTGCAACTTCTAGCATTATTATGTCAGGCATTGCATCACTTCCTTCTTATTGCCCATCATTGTCTGTCAGAAAATTCTGTGATGGAAGCACACATCAATCACTAAGGAAGTACCCAACCAGGAGATGCATCTTTTTAATACTGGATCTATTATACTGGGCTTATGCACTACACACTTTTTACATTGTGTGTCATGAACTGGATACTTTCAACCTCATCAAAGGTTATGTGTCACTCTCTGACCAGATATATCCAATGTAGAGGGCATTAGATCAACTTATTTTCAGGGTTCCTTATCACCAGTTAGTTTTTCCTTAAATGGATGTCTTTTTCACTACCAATCTGATTCTTTTAGTCAATGCCTTTGGCCACAATTTGTCACACAAATATTAAGTGTCTCTATGCTGTTTCTCCCATCTCTTTGCTCCATTAAATAATTTTTCTTGTTCATTCCACTTTTGTTGATGCTTCTGATTGTTTCGTGTTATGTAAATGTGTAAATATTTTGTAAGCGACAAAATGTCGTGTTGTGTTTAAATTTTCATTTCTATTATTCATTTTTCACTATTTATATTATTGTTTCGAAGTTTAAACTAATAAAATATGTTGTTATTCACTTAGGGTAACATTTAGAATTTTCTTGAATTAAGTAATCCAATCATATGTTTGTAAATGAAGTGCTGGTGACTTCGTGTCTAGACGTGTAGTCTCGTGCAAGAACGGACATGCGCGGATTGCTCTGGAGATCTGTAGAAATTTCGCGGTCTTTCGAGGAGTTTAGGCTTACAATATATAAACAGACGATGGTGCGAGAGAGAAAAGAGATTCAGACGTCAGTTTTAATTCGAAGAAAAGAAAAGGAGAGTCAGACATTAGTTTTATTTCGAAAGAAGAGAGTCAGTTTATTGAGAAAGATTAAGTGTTTGCTGTGATTATTCAACTTGGATTTGTGACTGAAGTTAGATCTACGGAAGCTGATTTTATTTCGTCAATCTCTACGATTCATATGAATTACTGCTTGTGCTGAGAGTCGGCGAATTTATTGAACTGTGAACTGTTCCTGAACTTCTTCATGTAAGCTTCGGAATTTCTTCGTGGGACCAAATTCACACCCTAGACTGGAATTTGAGACTTTCATTTTAGATCATTATATTAGATACAGGCCAGTACCATTTTGTACTGTGATTAATTTTGAAGTTTGAAACTAGTATTATTTTGTTTTGTAATTAATTTCGAATGTTGTAACTTAATATCTGTCACTGTTATTACATAATTTATGTTATATCTGTTATATTTGTTAATAGTTTAGTGTAATAAATTATACAAGCTGTTATCTGTGATTTTCTGTTGCGTTTAGTCTACGAAGAACATAAAATATAAAAAATACGTAACATTCCGTATTGTCCAGCTCAACATTGGTTGCCAAGGCTACAGCGTCTGCTGCTATCACTATTTGCCTCTCTCACACTTTCTCCCTCCCTTCTTCATCAACCTCAATCTCACATTCTTCCTCCCCACTCCCCACGTCCTGCATATTTAAGCCTGGGTTTTGCCTTATCCTTGGCAAGATGGTCCAGTTTCACATATGTTGTCCTCTTGTTATCTTCTTTCATATGTCCAACTTTCGTGGTAGCATACCAGTGTAAGTGAATAGCATTCCACTGTTTTGTGCAAACAGGAAGTTTTCGATTGACTAGCATTCTATGGCTTCTGTAGCAAAATTTCTCACTTGGCTCTCTGACCATAAATCTTTGATTTTTTTACTTTCTTGGTATTAGATAATCCTAATCTCATACTTTCTATTTTATCTGATTCCATAAGGTTTCTATCTTCCCTGTTCTTACAATGCTCTTTCATTCTTTCTGGATGTCCTGACTTCCCAAATGTCCAGCCCTTTCAGAATGTAATATTAATGTGGTCACCATGCCCTTACTTTTCCTCTGTTTGAAACACATGTTCATTGTTTCATCTGCCCTTTAAAATGTATTTCCTTTTTCTTTTAGCCTGTGGAAATTAGGTCAGATTTGTGTACCATTGCCATTGCATGAACACTTTTTAACTTAACCATCTCTCCGTTATCCCAACTATTACTTTCTCCCTTGGCAGTTTGGGAGAGTTATTCATTCTTTTCTCATATTTTATATTCTTCTATATCCTATCTTTATCCTAGACTGGATCCAGATTGGCTTATGTGTTTTGTCACGACCCTTTGTTGTTACGTAGCATGCACTGCTCCCTTTTAGGGTACATACAACTGATTTTACTATAACATGGCAATCATCCCTCCTTTGTGATCATTTAACTTCTACCCTTACTAATGGAGTCTGCTTTATGGTTAATTTGGTCTACCCTTCCCTACCTCATTTTTGCCACATGTTGTTCCAGGATTCCTCCCATCAGATTCAACATCTCAGTATTTCCTTCACTTCTAGAGTAAATATCTCAACATGGTCCATTTTTTAGAATATGTTTTGTGGCCACTCATTGTTACTGGCCTTTCCACTGGATTGCCACCTTCCTTTTTTCAAGTGGAAGAAGGGAGTCCTTTTGACTTTTCTGTTCCAACCATTACATATTATGATTTCAAATAGCTAGAAATTTTAATTTTAATTTAGGAGTAAGTTAAATGTATTATCTTTTTTAAAACAAATATATCTTAATGTAAAACAATCACAACATTTATTCCAACATAAATAATGATTTATGTGTGAAAGGTTACAAACAATATTCAGTTTTATACTTGGTCTAGAACTGAATATTTTATTGACAGTCGACAACAAGCAAATTACTTTGAAGTTGACATCAGTACAGTACCCTTAACACGTAACTTGTTGTCTCTTCACATTCGAGTTTTTTCTGCTGAAGTTATGCTTATCTTGAATAAAAATGCCAATGTTCAAAGTTTATTCACTGAAGTTAAATTGTTTATAATGTTCAAAATTTATAAACGTTTCTGGTCAAAAAGCTGTAGTTTTCTGATCAATATGAATTTATCACAGTTATAACCTTTGAGATTTTTACTTTACAAGTTGTAACAAACCGTTGATATTGTACTGCCTCTCTTCACATTGATTTATAAACGTTAAGGCAATATTCTTGAAAGTTCAGTTGTCAACAATACTGCCAATGAATAGCATTTCACATAGATACGTACTATATTGTTGATTCTTACACTAATGAATCTTCTCCAAATTTAGTGAATAGGCAAGGATTTCACAATGCACATTTAACAGCATAAATTACATGCATTTCTAACTGTATATTAAACTGGAACAAAAATAAAGACATAATAGTAAATCCGTTGTACAACCCATTGAGATGATTGACCATGAAGGCCCCCTCCTGTATGAGTTCCACAGAGAAAGGGCTAGAACCATTCAATGAACAGTAGAAAGTGGTATAGATGTGATTTGGCCTCAAGAGGAGTTAGATCATCTCCTTCCTGGACGATGTGGCCCTTTGGTATGATAAGCACAACATCTGGAGTTGAGCCATCATCTTATGGAATGATATGGCCTCCTGAAACCTTTAACACACCCACAGCAGTAAAGCCATTACAGTAAAGGAGGATGTGGCCTACTGATTCCATTTACATCAACACTGAAATTGAACTGTTGAAATTGCAGTACAACACTATTGTTGGAAGATATCATCCTTCCCTCATGTGAAAGTCAGTACCCCACTAAGAGGTTTTGTATTAGATTGAACCAACCACCAGAGGGCCTCACACATGCAGATTCTATGCAGTTGATATATCCTTTCAATACCAGGTGTCAGTTTCTGAATCGATAAATCACTTTACATCATTCAGTTTCCACTCAACGTCTTCACTTTCCACATCTGGGCAAGGAGTATACCTGGTTCAGAAGTGGTGTGGTTCCACTTTACTAGTCCTTGTAACACCTTTTGTATTTCAAAGTGAAGGTTTGATAGAGGCATGTCAAGGAAGTAAGATTTGCCATGTGATCACATCATGCTACTGTTGGTTAAGAGATGACTCATGATAATTTATATGACAGACATGTTGGAGTAACTCTAACAGAGGTGAAAAGGAAGGCTTATGTCATGTATAAAGAAAAAGTTTGCACATAGAGGGCATTACCAAAGAACAATAGAATATCTTGTGAGGGAGGTAAGTGTGAGAAATACATTTCCAGTATTGGAAAATTATAACTTTTTTCATAATGGTGCTAATCACAAAAATAATTTGTACAAATGAAATACCCATGATGATTTGAGCAATAAAAAAGAAAAAATAGTTTTGATGAATATGATGATTTGGCAGTAGACTAGTAATGCAAAAACACATACTGAAGAAACAGAGGTTTTTACAAGAAATATACTTGATTTGACATGTATTTACAGACATTTGCTAATGACATAAATACAGATTCATCAATGACGACTTATAAGGTTGTTCTGGATAGAAATACACTGGTTTTTTCCCTAAGGACTGCATTTATAAGAAATATACTATTTCTGTGCTCAGTTTAGGCTGCTGTCATGAGGATATGACATCACAGAGGTAATAGTTCATTATTTCTGCTCAAAGAGCTGTATTTGAAATCAGATTTTGTATTATCTGGCTGAAGTTGATGACTGTGGTTATTTTGAAGATAACTGTCATCAACATTGAAATTAAGGGTTAAACACATATATCCTTAAATGAGTTACTGATGCAGTAAGTAGTCATTATAACCATTAAAGTTAAATCTTGATTAATCCTTCAGGACTAAAACTATTAAAAACTTAAGCTACTTTTATCTAAATTGTCAACTTTTAAATGTTTTTCCAGAGGTAAAAGTTAATATATACTTTTTAGTATCACTTTTCTGAAATTTAAAGTATAATGAGTTTGAGAATGATATATAAATTATTGGTTAACTGAGTTCATCATCACTATTTAAATAAAAATCTCGTATGATATAAAGGTATACAATCTAGCTGAATTAAACATGGTTTCTTATGAAGTAATGTCTTGTCTCAAGAAGAGACTCGGGTTTTCTTTTTAATTTATAAAATGAACACAGACAGTAATTTATGTAGTACATTTTTTGAAAACGTATTTGGTGATTCAGATTTTATGATTCAGACTTTCAATGCAGATTGACCCCAATAACATCAATTAGTGTTAAGGTTTATAAAGATAATTACAAACAATCCAACACATTAATTAGTGTTAAGATTTACAAATAATCCAACACATGAAGAAGTGTCAAGGATTATAAAGATAATTACAAATATGACACACAAAGTTTAACGAAATTCTATTTTGTCTCATATCAGGCAGCAGTGAGTTATTGAACTAACAATGCTGAAATCCAAGGTTTGATTCCTTGTGAAGGATATTGTAGTTTCTTGCAAAAGCAGACTTTCTTAATGACAATGAAATATGGTTTCATTCAACTGTAGATAGAATATCTATTGATGCATGAATAATTATTCAGAGTGATAAATATGTATTATTTGCTTATTATGAAATCAACTGAACCAACTTATTTAAACAATGTCTTGTTGGGAATTAAGCACAAAGCTGCACATTGAGCTATCTGTGCTCTGCCCACCACAGGTGTCAAAACACAGTTTCCAGCACTGTTAGTCTGCAGATATACTTCCGTGCCACTGTGGAGAATTTAAATAATGAAAACATTCCTTTATATATTGAAGAGAAATACTGGAAAAACCCATTATAAATATGAGTAAATAGGTATTTGAAACACCACATCATAAAATTCAAACATTAGGTATAAAAATGTAATTTTAGTTTGAGTATGTAATTGCTCACTTTAGAAGCAATACACCCATAGAGTACAATCAAAAGCTTTGATGCAAAATGCAGATAAATTTCAAATACAAGTGAAGATATCTTATGTTCAAAAATGCTTGACATAAACTTGATAGGTATCATTTTTTTAACATGAAATTATAGAAACTTGAAAACACCTCTCTCAAGATCATACTAATGTGTGAGTTACTGCAGTTAAAATTGATAAAAACGAATTAATTAGAAAATGAAATAATTTAAAAAAGACACAACAATAATTGTTGAAGTATAAATTATACAAATACTAAAATTTAAACTCATTCAATGTGATGTGTTGATCTTTTAAACGTGTATTTCTCACAGAACAAAATTTCGATTGACACAAAAGTTATTTTAATTTGTGTATAAAGGAACATTTTCGAATAAAATATAAATAAATTTATTGTCAGTAAACTGAAATCATTTTGTCTTATTCTGTTTAAACTGAGAACAATACGTAAATAGCAAATTAAACTTTCATTTTGGAATAGGACTCAGTTTATTTGACTTTTTGGTACTTGGTATAAGTATTGTTATTTCTTTATTATTTCCCTTTGTTTTTGTCAAAATAAAATACAAACAGAATTCTCCCTTTAAAACCTATGTCACAACGGGGATGCGGTGCTTAAAAAATGAACTTTCATAAAAATGACATACTTACATAACGAGCTTCTTCATTCCAGCTTTGAATTGTCAAAATTAATTTCACATTAATATTATTCATTACTTCCATTATTTTTAAAAAGTTCTATTTTTATAGAAGCATTATGTCTTTGATGTATATATGATTCAAGTAGAATTTTATCCCTTCCAGTGTTCAAGATGGAATGGTAAAGTGTGGGAAGATTATGAAATTGAAGTGTTCCATCTAAGCATGAGTTATGCTACTTGTATTGTAACCTCCCTGGGATTCTATGGGTAAGTTAATTTCTTCTGTATATCATGGAAATAAAAACTATTTTTGTGTTTTTAGTTCATTATTCCTTTATTGTGGTACATAAACCTAATACTGAGTTATGTTGCAGTTATGTGATATAAAATTTATTAATAACATAATTATACCTTGAATTTCAACTTAAAATTAATTATTTTTGCCTTCTGACTGGTTCTGAACATTTAAGGACGTTCTCATTGTTGATCTTTATTGTTATAATTATTCTGTTTTGTGTAAACTTTGAGAAAGCATTTGGAGAGAAACACATAAAGAGAAATCTAAATCAGGTTTCAATTATTTTTATTCAATATGAGTTCAAAGAATGTCAAACAAATTGATGAAAGTTATAAAACTGTCTCTAAGTACTTGTCAACCTTTCCTATTATATTGAGATTTATTTCGGTTGTGAAAAGTCAGGATGATCACTTCTTAGCCACATGAGGACAACTCTGTTTAGTGTATACCTTTATTAACTTCAAGAATCATTTTGTGATAACAGTGCAAGAATAATTATTGTTTGGTAGAAATCGGTATATACTGATACTGTTATGACAGTTTGGACCCTTTCTCATATTACAGTAGTTAGTGTGTCAAACTGTAATGCTCACAATTTATTGTGATGCTGAGTATGTCACAAGAATGAGAGCCACATTCTACTATCTTGTCTGTCAGAATTTTAATTTGTTGATAATGAGTGGCTCAAGAGTTGATTGTTATTGATGTCTTGATTAAATAACTGCCTTCCCTCTAATCTCTCATTTCAAACAAATAAAACCATCAACCTAACATTATCAATAGAACATTATTTTCTACATCCCATCATTGAGAAAAAATCTCGTAGTGATTGCACAGTTCAGATGCAATAACTTACCTGGACTCATATAATAACCTGATTTATGGTGCCCTCCATATGTGCAAATTGTGCTTACCACTAGCTTTTCAGATGCAATTTATCATAATATGATTACACATCATGTAGCTGCACTGCAGCATGCTGCTAAGTGTGCAACAACCTTCAACCAGAAGAAACATGACACATCCTCATAGCACAGCTGATTCCCACTATATACAGTGGAACATTGTCATCACTTCTTGATTTGAAAGTTCAGTATGCAATTTTGCACAAATTTGTTTCTTCCTTTATTTATCTATTGTGCAATTTCAGTTAATTCTAAGTTTTGACAAATCTTAGTCTTCTGTCACTTGCTTGTGGGTTAATATATTTCTGGAATATTCGTTTTTCATTTCCACATTATGAATTCTCAGTTTACTATTATGACAACTATCATATATTCAGCCACTACTAATCCACTGCCACATACTACTTCTGTGGAAGATGTCTCTCCCTTGGTTCTTCAGGAGTTTGAAACTGTCTTGGGAATTGCTATTCTTCTGAAACGACATAACCCATTCCCAGAGAATTCTGTTGTGGACCTGTGGCCAGCATAGCAGTACCGTCCTGTACTGTCCCTTGCCCTTTATTGGTCTTTTGAGACATAATTTTCCAGGTATGTTAGCCATTGTCTTATAATTTCTTCTTCATTGTGCACCATTCCAAGAAGCCTCTCAAAATCATACCCACTTCCTACTATAGGAACCAGCTTGTAGATGATGTCTTGCCAAGATGAAGAAGTCCTGTTTCATTCATGCAGTATCTTGTCTATTTGAATGGGGGTGAAAGGAGCTCATAGTTTCTAAAGTCAGGTTCTGTCCTTTACCTGGGTGTAAGATTCTGGAGATCTGAGTTTCCATGGAAGCCGTCATACCCTGGAATCAAGTATACATTGTTACTTATTATAATTTATTTTGGTGAGGTTCCAATTTATTATGCTTTGTAAATTATGTATTAATATTTCAAATAACAGGATATTTGAATTTAGAAGTTAATTAATTGTGAATGTTTATCAAATTTATGGTATTTACCAACAAGATTAATAGACACAATTTCTTTTTTAACACAAATATATTTTAATATACAAACATAAAAACAATACAGTTTATGGAAACAGTTATTACTTATAGTTATTAAAAACCTATGTTGAGTCTTTCTCATTTCCCCATTCTGGGCTGATCTACTGTGGTTCATGAGCCTAAACCTCCTTCAGTTGTCTTTTCCAACACGTCTTCTGCTTTCTGAATCCTTTCTTTGTCATCTTAAGTCTTCTGTATATCATCTCATTGTCATTGCTCTCCAGCTTTAAGAGTTACTTTTGTCCAGTTTCTTGCCAGAATATCTTGATTCTCTAGGTGTGTAGCCTTCCTTTTCTCTTGCTCATTCTGCAATTCTTGTTTAAATATTTACCAGATAAAACTGTCCATTTTCAAAAATTCTTCTATGCACTACTGCTTCTTACTCTCTAATTTATTTACTTGGATTTTTGACACAAGTTTTTCAGTTTCCACCACTGGGTGGCCTTGTATAATACCTTTGATTTATCCCTCTCCCACCACAATATTTTTGTTTCCATCCATTTTCTCTGTTTTGTTCCATTTGCCTGATTTGTCTACCCTGTCCAATTCCTGTAAGTGACGACTATCACACTGTTATCATTCATATCTTTGGCCAAATGCTCTTTGTACCACCTCTCTTTTAAGATGTATTTTCTTATTCCACTTTGCAGTGGATGTACAAATTCAGATATTTTCACCTCTGTCATTATGCAATCTTATTCCTTTGTCCAATTAGTAGTTTTTTCCCAAAAATGGTGCATGAAGGGGACATTTTTTAAATACTATTTCCCTCTCTTTTTCTCTTGTTTATTTTTTCAATGTATCCTGATCATTTCTGTGGTCCTGTATGTATTCTGCATTGTTATATCATCTGCATTGCTTCCGGTTTTGGCTCTTGTATCCTTTTATTTTTATACCATAGCATTTTCCCTCTGACTTTAACCTGTCACCCATCAATGGCTGATTTACAGCTTATTCATCTTGCTTTTATTTCTTTATCCAAAGGCTTTCATGATGTTTTTATATCTTTTCCCATCTGATACATCATCGAACCTATTCTCTGATTGCCCACTTCTGTTGTTCATTTAAAAAAATATCATGCACACTGTCATTTAAACAACACTTCACGTATTTTATGTACACAAGTTGCATCATTTACCTGCCTCCTTGTCTACTGGCTGTTACTTCTTGCCTGTCACTATTTTGGTTTTGAACACGAAAGTTAATTTTTATCTCTTATTTTTATGGCATTAATTTCTATTTCTCAAGATTCCTCTCTTTGGCGAGTGCACCTGTCCAGATAATAAACTTTAAATTTATATCATGTGATTTTGTGGGTCAAAAAGCTCAATAAAGATTAAGGATGTTACATGAGCAGAATCTTGCTTCAATAAGGTTTGCATCAGACTGTACCAGTTCAGTAGCTATCATAAATAAAGCAATGTTGGTAATACTCACTATCCTTCTGGTCTAAGTTGAATAAACCAGAACCAGTATGCTTTTCATAACAGGGTTTTGTGTTCATCCAATGCAGTCTCTTTTGGTTTTGTATTCCTTCAGACTTTACACAGCCCATATAGTATGAGAGTTCTTGGCTCTTCACATTTTCTATCCACTTAGTTGATGAACCATGGAGGCTTCCTCCTAAAAGTAATTGGTTCAGTTAGAGAAGTGGTATTCTTGTTTTGGTGTAGACAGAGATTATGCTTCTCTTACCATGTATTGGACGACAAATATCCAATGCTGCCTGGTTTTGAGATGGGTGAATTCACTACATGCAGTTCATCTCCTTCCACCATCCTACGACTGTCTGGGTGTTGGTTTCCAGGTTTCTAGTTTTGGATCAACATAGGAGCAGTCAACATATGCCTTCACACCTAAATGAAAAATTTCTGATGCCACTCAGTTTTGGACAAGTGTTGACATTGCATTCCATCTAGTTACTGCTATCCAGATGTCTGCAGACATGTCCTAGCTGTTATGGGAAGAAGTCATGTCCCTCTTGCTTCCTTGTTTTTGAAGTACAGTGTGATATGCTTTAGTTTTTCTACATCATCTAGTTTGTCCAATTCCAACTGTAAAATTGCATCCTTTCTGAAGAGTTCAGTGACACACATCTTTATCACAGGTGAAGAGTATAATGAGTAGAAATTCAAGGTTTTAATCTAACAAGTGGTATATTATATAACATTGTTTTTTCTACAGATAATTGTTCATCTTACTTCCAGTACAAACATTATTCTTACCAGAAAGTTATTGATGAACACAGCTGATTAATCAACAGCTTTTTTTCAGCATGGTCTCACCTGTGAGAAAGCCAGAAAAATTGTGATAGTTACTGTTTATTTTCTGCATGTTGTTATTCTTTGTTATTTGATGCGTTATTTAATTAAATAAAAAGTAGAGTTGAGTTTCATCAACAGTCAATAGCAAAAAAGAAGTAAGACCCAAATAAGTATTATACTTCTTGTTTTTATTCATTTATTCATTATTTTAAAAGTAACTAAAATGAAAAAATATTAGGGGAGATAAGAATAATTTGGGTAAAATGAATGTGATTGTCAATTTTCATTACACTCACAAGTAACTTGTGATTACTTTGTGTATTGTTTAATTTAATTACGTAATGTAAAGTACACATTTACCAAGTGCTTTACCACTCGTGTGGTGAAAATGTTTGTTAGACATGGTTGAAAGGGCAATTAAACAGTAAAATGCGAGTAGAGACAGATGTATACTGTTATAAATTTAAAGTTACAGTAGAGAAGATAACAAATAAGATTCGAAGTTTTATTGAAAAAGGCTGAGATTCGTTTTGGAGGTTTTAATAATTACAGAAATGAAATGTGAGATTTTTCAGATAATGAAATTAATTTTGATCCTTACATGGAGATCACTTTTGACACAGAATAGTTTACAATTTCACTTCATATAGTCAAGGTGAAACTTGTTTTCTGGAAATATCTCATAATCATTACTGAAGATTTGAAAAATTTCATTAAGGTACACAAAACATGTTAGAAGTTATAATATGTAAACTATAAATGCAAGTGTTTTTTGTTATGGACTCAGTTAAATCAACAAAGTCCATAGTGAAAGAATTAATGCATATAGGTGGTTCAGTAGGAAATGTAATGTGGTTATTCAACTTTTCTCAATTGAATTGTACTACTTGAAAGTTTCTTACAGTTCTGTTCATGTATGCGAGTTACATCCTGGTATTAATATTTTGTAATATTTTTGCAAAGTGCCCTTCCATAGATGACATACAACTGCTACAGACTCGGATATTTAGGTTTCAGACTACACAGATGAGAAACTTGACATTTTATGGCAAATTTTCTCAAGATCTTTAAGTATTAAGAATTTTGTAGTCACAAGATTTGTTACTAGCAACTGTAATGTGGTCATGGGCTGACTTGCAGGAAGGCTAAATGGGTTGTTTCAGCTTAGCCATTGGAATTTCAACTAATACTACCTGCTGTCACATGAAATGTTTTTGAAGTAAGAATGCAGTGGACAAATGTAGCACACAGGTACTAACTCTAGGCTTCACAGTTAAAACAATGAGATTAGAGATTTTAGCAGAAAATAAATATAAAAACAAACAATTAGACTTATAATTGAAATGTGACTAATAACTTAATAAACCCCTGATTACTGACTGAAATACTTAATGAGATGAAGCATTTAAAACAAAAATAACTCAAGTTATTTTGCATACCAACCTCTGTCATTGATGGTATTATCTAAATTCAAAAGGTAACACACATGCAGTTTTAATTGTGGTTAATTAGACATTTTCACTTGTACAACTTCTCTATAAAACATTCCTATTCTTTGGAAAATGTTGGAAAGTTTTTCTCTAGCTGAACTTTCCATAATAAACTGTATGTATCTAATTTCTGGGGACTGAGCTGAAAAATGTAGAATTCTATACTCAATAAAGCTTTTGAAATTTGTGAAATATTTCAGTTTATTATG
Organism: Carcinoscorpius rotundicauda; assembly: GCA_011833715.1. Lineage (NCBI taxonomy): Eukaryota > Metazoa > Arthropoda > Merostomata > Xiphosura > Limulidae > Carcinoscorpius > Carcinoscorpius rotundicauda. Next base: position 4,312,258 of record CM022400.1, read on the forward strand.
ATTTGGTAACAAAAATGATATGATACATGGGAACCAAAGACAACAGTTTATTATTCACAATAATACAATAAACAGGATACTGAAACATCAAAGGAAAGAGGCATGAATGTAGTGTTGAATGTGTTGATGAATATAAATAAGATACAAGAAAGATTTGGTAAACATTCATATTTGTTAAAGAAGTATGGTCACATCTTGTGTGTTTGAAGGTCCAAGATATAAGGTGTTACTGAGTACACTCCATAATATTGGCTATATGAACACCATAACTGTGGTAGTTAACTCAAGTATTTAAATTTGGATAGCTCCAAAGGCAATAGATACTGCTGACTGGTTTCTCTCATTCTGTTAGACAGTTGAAAATTAAGATGACTATGTCTGAAACACAACAATGTGTGATCTGGTTATTTTACCCACGATTTAAGGTTTCATATATAAATAACAAAACACTGATTTCTGTTATCCTCATATTCATATTAAACACGTTGTATCACAAACCTAAATGAGAATGAACTGTATAACATTTTCTCGAGAAATTTACTCCATTTAAGACACCAGTAGAACATTTTTGTAAATGTGTTTTATGTATAATTGATTCATAAGGCTTAACAAATTATTTGAGAAATATTTCAGTGACTCAATGGAGAAGCATTTACAACGTAGATGTATAAGACCTTGATACTGATAGGCTGTAGTAGCTAAAATGTCCAAAATGTAAACTTAGTAGATGAAAAAAAGTGATAAAAATCCTACACAAGATATGTTTACCAGCAGCATGTGTGTAACTTAATTCAATACATTAATGTAAGCTGCATATTTATTGAACAATTTACATAAAAGTTTCAAAGCAGGATTATTAGTTCAAAAAGTATAAAAATATAAGCAGATACAGTAATTTGGTGGATAAATTTAGTAAAATATAAGTAAATAGAGTAATTTAGATTTATTTCATATCAGTAACAGTGGTTACAAGGTTATTAAAATTGACCCAGTGCATACACAGTTTAAGTGGAGAAAGTAATAGATTAAAATATAAAGTTTTACTGAAAAAAACATTTGATGTTTTCTTATAAAGTTTCAGAGATTATACAAATGAATTTTGACAATTTTCTCATATAGAAAAGTATTTTTAATGTAATTAGGAAAATTGCTTTGCACTTAGAGCAGTGAACACTATTTCCACATACTTATGGAAAACAGTTTAATGAAATACTTGTATAATAAATCCGACTTTGTGTCTGCAAAAGCCTCGTTATCGTTATTGAAAACTTTTTAAATTTATGAAGATTCACAAAATGTATTAAAAGTTATGGTATGGAAATCCTACTTTCTTTCTGGACTAATTGCAAATAATGACAAAAAAGCACAACAATTTATTTTTAGTAGCTAAAGCTTATAATAGCATTCACATATTTATATTTAAATTTTATTACCTTTGGAAACACGTGAAATTTCTTTTCACATCATATTAATCACATTATAAATGTGTACCTGATGCTACAGTATTGAATCATATTAATGTAAGAGTTGTATGAGAACTTTCCTTGTAGAAAAGTATCATTATTGATATATTTTACTTTAGTGAACTTAAAAATGGTTCATGTTTTCATTTTCTTTACTTCTGTAACAATAAATACCATAGACACTTAAAAAACAAAAAATAAAATACCTGTGTCTTTTTTCTTTTTCTCTCATCTGGTCATGAAACACAACCCTACTTTGACCCTAATTGTAATACTGCATTCAATAAGTTCTGTTTAATCAAATAATGCATCACATAAAAAAGAATAATAACTCACAAAAATAAAAACTGTTACACAACTCTAACACTTTTGTTGATCTTCTTATTGTGCAATAAAAATTGTTAAAAATTCAACTGAACTCATAAATGTGTTTTTTTGTGGAAATAAAGTTTAAAGTTGAAAAAATATACAATTCTCTGTACAGAAAACAATGTAATATGTTATTTGACAAATAAACTTTGACTTCCTGTTGATTATAGAAATATTAATTGTCAGAGAGGCTTATTGGTAAGTTGTGAACATTGTGACAGGTGGGGAAGCAAGGTAGTTCTGATTTTGTATTTTGTTGTTCTGTAACTAAACAAGATTGAAGAATGTGTAAATTATGTATTACTTGCAAAATGAAACATTGTAATGAGAAATGTACGTTAAATTGTACATTTCTCGAAGGGGTGTTCAATGAATTGCTGAAGATGGAAGACATAGATTAAACTCTCAATTCTCATTCCAGGATAGGCTGAGATTTTGTAAATAATACGAAACTTTTATTGATTATCTTTATTCTGATACTGAGTTTTATCATATACATTAATAACAAAGTAGTTTAATATTCATATGTAATTCTGTGACAAGTTGTGATATGTGCACTTTGACCTGTTTGAGGTGAAGGGGTTAAACCTGTGGTATTTTCATGCAGTTTATTGTTAACAATGAAACTTATCAGAAGTTGATTGTGGACAGTTATGTACAAGCTGTACACTGTTATTGTACAAAGTTCAAGACAAAATATTTGTGCTTGCCTAACACATGGTGGATTTTATAGTGAATATTTGATTTATGGGGGGTAAAATTTTATGTGTCTGAACAAATTCTTACATGTACGGAACCCAGCAGTTCTTGTTAACTTGAACCATGTTGATGAGAACAGTTTGTGTTCACAATTTCATAGTATTAAAATTTTTATTGTGAATAAGTGGGTCTATTACTTATTCAAAATAAAGAAATTATCATTAAAAAAATTTAACCCTATTTTTTACATTGAGATACCTCAACAATTAGTTTGAATTTCTCACACATGTTACCAAAACTTTATTTCACACAAATTTTCAACCTCGTTTAAAAGTTACATTATTGGAATGGTTTTTTTTAAAAAATACTAATAAATATGTTTCTAGCCATACCGTTACTTTAATGGGAATAAATTGTATATAACTTGTGAAATCATTGTGGACCATATATGTATATAGGTGTTGAATGTCTTTGCCAATGTATTAAAACTTGTGTATTTATCAATATGTCATGGTGTTATATTAGCATATCCAAATAAATGTTTATAAACTGTGGTTAATTGCCTTAATTTTATAATTAAAAATTTGTATTGTTTTAGCAATTTTAATTTTGTTTTTTGGACATTTTCATGTACTTAGAATCTTTACTCAGAAGAAAAGCAGTATAAATAAAGAGTTTACTCAAGAGGATTGGGACACATTGAAACCTTACAATGGTATGTGTTTGTTTTATATTGGGTTGTATTTTGTTTTTTCCTGTGGACTGAAAATTAAAATTTTATTTGTAAAATATAGTTATTAGTTGACAGAAGGTGAACATCAATTTTTTTAAAATATATGTATATATACATTGGGACACAATTGACAAGAGGAATTATTGTTCTCAACTATGTTATCACAATACAATTTGTAATAATTTTACTTTAAAAAATTACTTCTATACTCATTTTATCACTTAACTCTCAAACAGTACAGTCTAGAAATATAATTTAGTAATGGTTATTATACACATACTTATACACTGCCAGAAGACCAGAATATTCTGTGGACTGAGAATTAAAATTTTATTTGTGAAAAATAGTTCTGAAGTAGACAGAAGGTTAACATCAATCTTTTTCAAAAATATATGTATGTATACGTTTGTTTTTGAGCTTTGAAAATGTGTAAGTGTACAGTTTTCCTTATTGGTCGGTATTTCTATGTCACTTTCACAATTATTTCTGTCAGTTTAGCTGTGTCAATTAAGTAACACTTTTACCTTTTCTTGGCTCAATTTGTTAATGTTTTTGTTAGATGAATATATTTCTGGTATTTTAGTTGTATCAGGCTTTGTGAAGCCAGATCTCTACAGTCAGTGTTTGTGGCTTTTTGGCACTAAATCTACTTGTTTTAAAATAGCATATGAAAAACAAATCAAGCATATAAAACAAATGTTCTTTACACTGATGATTACCACAGTTTTATCAGAGCTGTAAATAATTCTTTCTTTTTCCACACAGTTCAGATACATTGGGACACAATTGACAAGAGGAATTATTGTTCTCAACTATGTTATCACAACACAATTTGTGATAATTTTACTTTAAAAATTACTTCTATACTCATTTTATCACTTAACTCTCAAACCATACAGTCTGGAAATATAATTTAGTAATGGTTATTATCCACGTACTTATACACTGCCAGAAGTCCAGAATATTCTGTGTAATACTATACATTCTGATAAAAAAAATCACAATTAAACCAAAAATAAACTGAGAAAGCTCTAGGAACACAATGCAATAATCTCATGATTATAAATACATGGTACTTCATAACAGCTGAACTGCATACCATATGATTCATAAACAATTACATAAATAAAATTAACCATAATATCTCACTTCTAGAAATAGCTAAGTATGACATCCGTGTTGGATAATCTGTTCAGATTATAAATGCTCCCATTAAACTTAAAGTGAAACAGTCAGATGTATCTAAAAAATACTTTCAGTCAATTATACATTTTCATATAATGCTGTATTATGCACACATATCATTTCCTCTACCATTTGTTGTATTTTTAACTTGTTGATTTTCATATGTTCCTCTATCATTATGAGAATATTTTGTTCAACTTCTCTGTTATTATCTTATCTAGTATTCCTAACCTTTGTTCTTTAGTTAGTTACTGTTTTCTGCTATAAAGGATATTTGAATATACAGAACTGTAGTTTTCTTTACTGACTGAATGTTACACGACATGGAGTGAGGTCTGTTATTTTCATAAATAAATATGTTTTTTATTTTACCACAAAATGACTATTCAGTTAAAATACCTTTAATCACCAAAAGTATGGTATATTTATCCTGGTTGGTATTTGTTCTTATTGTAAGTAATTCTACCTGACATTTATCAAGAAGTAATTTTAACTCAATATTCTATACTTGTGTAAAAGTTTCAGTTATGGTTTGAATTGGAAAATTATTTTGTAGTTGATTAGTTAATTCATCAAAGTAAGTTGTTTTTTTCTGTTGATTTAAAAGTCTCTGTTGTATTAATATCATGGATATTCTTACAGAAAAATAAAAAAAAAATGTTGGTGACCATCACTAGGGGGTCATGTTTACCATCACTTGGGGTCATGTTTCAATGTATACATCAACTGTTTCTTAAATTGTTTTGAAATATAAATCGATTTTAAACACAGCTTTTTTGCCAAAGAATATTTAAGCATCACTCAAAACGTGTTTTCATTTCTGGTTCAAAGTTATTAGCAGGTTATATCATCTCCTACCTATTTTCACTGCCTTGATGTTTGTCATAGGGTGTGTGTGTCAATGAAGATTGCATGTAATCAAAATCTGATCCAGGTATCAACAGAAACCAATTGATTTGTTATGTAAAGACTTTAATTATCACCTAAAATCTGGATATTTAAAATCAACTTCTTTACTATATTTTCTCTGTGTTTAACTGTATTTTAGGTTTTAAATTTTATTTTCTTCACTGAAACCAAAGAAGACACTATTCCACTTTTACAAACATTTAGGATCTTTGGCATGACTCTTCCCATGGAACATTAATACTTGTGAAGTCTGATTAGTTAATATTAAATGACATGTAGGAGACGAAGTGTTTTGAAGTATGATGTATAACAACAATACACTCAGGGTTTGCAAAGGCACTTCTCACAACATTTTTCTTTAAAAATAGTTTCTTAATGTTATGTACCTGGCTTGTTGATATGTAAAACTCTGTCAAATAATGGCATGGCACTCTTCAATAAGTTATTTTAAAAGTAAACTAATTAGCAAAGTATTGGAATGTTTTTCAAAGCCTACGATTTTAAAACCTACAGCAGTTTAAAAAGTGTTTTTGTTTCAGTATGATAAGTACACTTTTATGACAACATAGTGCTTTGGTAAGAAACATAAAATTCATTATGTTAGCATAATATTTTTTATGTTTCCTAGAATTTATCAAGTATGTATTTCATGTTTATATTATCAAGATACTACTGCAATTAGAGTTCAAATGACTATGTTCAGTTTAAATGGTCAAATGAGACAACAGCAAGGATTCATAAACCACACCCGCATTCAGCTTGCAGCAAATATTGGAGTACATACCAGAAGAATTGACAATGTTAGACTGCTAAAAAGTAAGTCCATGATCTATGAAGTTTAGGATGAAAGATTGTTGGGCAGTACAATCTATGTTATTAATGGAACTCACTTGTTTTTATATATGTGTGAGTGTTAGTTTGATTTATGTTTTGTAATAATATAGATTTCAGATTAATGAGAATTTCTTCTTTAATCCAAGATTTTGGATCACTTGCATTTTTATAATTCAATCTAAATACAAGGTCAGCAGCAAACGCATAAACAATGTAATACATATAAAATAAAATGATAGATTAAAACAAAACAACATCAGTCAGACACGAAGTGATGCATTACACATTGAGAATGAAACATGGTCAAATAATTAAACTGTACTATTAAAAAAGAACTACAGTATATACACAGAAACAGTTGTATTCAGTGATCACTAACAGTTGTAGGAAGACATTTGCCAATGAAAAATACTTCAAGAATTTTTGTGTAAGTATGACACAGGAAAACTTCTAATTTGAAAGAGTTCAATGAGTTCGAATTTCTCTTGAACAGCTTTTAACGATGTCACTAAATAAAATACAGAACCATTATTAAATCTTATTCATGAAAGATTAGTTTCTGAAGTCACAACTTCAATATGTTTTTGTAATTTGATACAATACAAAATAACTAAATTTACTTTTGCTTTACAAATAAACATAAAGCATACCTGAACAACTTTCTAAGAATGTTTGTTTGAATATGTATCTTACTATCTGAAATATTCAGCATGTTGTTATTCAATGTTTTCTTGCTCTTAAAGTATTTTATGAATATTGCTTTTGGTATTGGAAATCAAAGTTTGTACTGTGGAATTATAAAGCATATATTTTGTAGTAGCAATATATTAATTTAATACGACACCTTTTACAAGCTTATATTTAATACACAAATATCTCTTTCCTAGATGCAATGAAACTTCAGTTTACTGTCCTTCCTGTGTTCGATTCATTAAATCTCGAAGCTTCAGTTGTCGAAGCTGTACGAATTCTGTCTGACCTGGTTAATAGTGAAACACTGAATCTCACAGATGTTGCAGGTTACACGTTACAGGCTTTGCCTTACAGCCTCGTTTTAATAAACAATACCAAAGGTAATTTGTACCAAGGTATACTAAAGTAAGGTTTTTGGCCTCGTTTGTTTTGTTATCACTACAGACATACTATTTGAGTAAACCAATAACTGAGTCATGATCTCCACAAATCTACATAAAAATTAAATTCAAACTGAACATAATGGATGTTAAATTGCATTTTAATGTATTGTAATACTTTGTGTTTAACACTATAGATGTGTGTGAGAAAACAATAACAGATTCAAGTAAATAACCATGAACACAACTTGAAGAAAGTGTACTAACTAAAGATTTAAATTCCAAAACTCACCTACCTCCATAAACACTTATTGGTAACAATCGACTACCAGGGTTTCTTATTTATCCATCTCAGCATTAGTCAGATTTCTTCTTGTTTGCTGTAGTCTTTTATACTGCACTGAATTGCTCTTTGTAAAATTTGTCTCATAATAGTCTCCACATACATCAACATGCCCTCTATCCTTGCACTGTATATAAACATTTCAGTCAGATAATGTTATCACTTTTCTTTGACGAAGCATCATTTACAGGTTTTCCAGTTTTACAGTCATTCAGATATACTTTGAATGTTATGTTGTTATCCAGCTCATCCTGTAATAATAATTTTTTCTTCTTCCAATTGGCAAGCCATATTATGGTTTGAATTTCTGGATTATTGTATCTGACAACTGGGTCTCTCCTCTTCTACTTCTGATATCTGGCATCAAACAACAATCAGAAATGGGGTCAGTCTTGGTTGAAAATGTCAGTGATCTCATTTGTAGTGAAATGTATTTAGATCTGTGGTGTTTCTTTAAAAGGCTCATACCCTGCAGTTCAGGGTAATTATCAATATTTTGTGGAGATTGTAACTTCACCTTTTCTTGGGCATTCTGATAGGCTGTTGGATTTTCATCCCTCTAGTGGATCAGCAGTAAGATTAAGGACTTTTAGCACCAGGATTTGGTTCTCTTGGGTGGATGTGGCAGATGGCCTGTAGTTGCTTTGCTGTAACAAAATACTTACTTTACCTCACAGGATGCTGGTTGTTCCAGTTACTGGTAATTACCATACTCTTCACATGAAACATGAAAAGGAAGGATATGCTTGGTATATGTTGGATTATGCTATTTTTTATTTGTTTTTCTTCTGTTAGTTCTTCAAGTATGTGATGTTTTGGTATTCTTTCCAGTTATTTTTGAGTCTGCAACTTACTTTGTGACTGAAAGATCTGGGTGCAGAATGTTCCCCATAAACGTGAAAATTGTGGTTTATCCTGAAAAGTTTACTTCTTTGTCACATGAAGGAACAGTTAGCCATCATCCAGCACATTGCTGTCACTTCATGGCTTTTCCTACTTAAAACACCCTGTTGAGGCATGTTTTCTTCTCTCAATTTCTGCTCCTTGTGTTTCAGGATTCTGAGAAGGACTTCCCATGTCACATGTGTGAGTCTGTGTCCCCTAATTTAGCTTTAACATTTTCTTATGTTTTTCACTTCTGTTTGTTAAAAGATTCTCTGGATCACCAGTTTCATTGAGGGTGCATTGTTAACATGCACCTTGGTTCAGTTTTCAGCTTCTACATTCCTCCCAGTTGCTGTCAGAGTCTTAACTTTCATTGATTCCTACAGGGGGTCATAGTTCCTTTTCTGTTCATGAGTACCAATCTCTAACATCTGCTCCTAAATTCACTGTAACTCAGAGCAGATTCTGTCTGTATCCCAGGTTTCCACTGCTTAGTCAGACCACCAGCAGTGTCTGTGATTATTGTATACCATGAAGTGCTGTAGTGGCTCGCTTCCAAAATTTTCTAAACATGTGATAATCTTCCATAATTAGTCGTCCATTTATCCACCCAGCCTGGAGGGTTTCCATCTCCTGCAGTTCATTGAAATATGGAACTTAGTTGTAGGGTTATTTGAGTCTGGTTGGTCTGGAGGTAATGAGAGGGTTTTTATTCCTTTTAGTGTTAGACCTGTGAAGATAGAAGATTGGTGTCCAGTTATCAGTCTTCCTTGTCTGTATTAATACCTATATTCTGCACAGTTCACAAGTTAATCATTCTTTAACCCTTGTTGATTTTTTAAAAAGATTGTACATGCCAAAGTTGGTTATTGTTAGCTTTTATCTGCACTTTGCCTTAACAGTTTATTCACCACTATCAGTGTTTGTGGAGCACATGAATCATATACTGTGGTTCCAGGGTTTCCATATGCTTCACATTGGTTCTGTTATATGACATGGATCTTCTTATCCTCTTTATTCCATTGTATGGTGCCCACAGCATTCCATGGATGACTAGTTACTTCTAGCAACATATCTTCAATTGTAAGCTATTTTATCCTGCTTCTACTTTTAAATACAACCTCGGCAGCTTCTCAGTTGGGACTGTAACACGTTTTCTTGCTCCAATTCAATATGTTGTCAGCCTAGGTTTGTCATATCTTTATTTCATTTCTTATTCATGCTTGACTGTCTCCCATACTGCTCTTTGCTTCAGAATATGATGCCACACTCTTATCATTATTTCTCCCATTACACAGATGGTTCTCCCTCTTCTGTGAATGCAGGTATCAGTCAAATCCTTCATGTCTTTGAGATGAGAACATGGCCTGAGCTTCATAAAGGGTAGATTCTCAGGCTTCACTCTGTCTATTGCATGATTGTGTCTTATATTTCACATCAAAAAAGCATGTGGTCTGGAGCTCCTTATTTTTAATTCTGGTTCTCCTTTCTTGGGGCTAGTCTCATCACCTTTCTTACTTGACATGTTCCATGGGTAATGCTTGCAGTAGCAAGTAGATTTCTCAATCCAAACAGGTTCTCCAGACAGAATATGTGTTGTATCACTAAGTGTAGTTGGCTTGGCTTCCATTTTTCAACTCTAATTTCTGGGCTTTCTTCTCCTTGGATCACCAGCAGTTTAGTCTCCAGTATCTCATCTTTGGGCCTAGATTATAAAATCGTTCCATCTGGACAAGATATAATTAACATTTTCTTGCTACTCACCACTTAATATGCTACCTGGGGTACAAAATATTTGTTCCAACCCAATGTAGGGTCCTCTTCATCGTGACATATTGGTGGCTACACCCTAGTTTCTGTTTATGCAGTCCCTTCTGATATGTCCAAGCCTTTCACTCCATTTTTGCTTTCTGTGTGGAGGCAACTTTGAAAGGGTATGATGACCAAGCTATGCAGAAGCTAAAGCTTGTCGCATAGAGGTTTTACTGTCTTTCACACAGCTTTTGAGTTTAATTTCTATGGTTAAGATGTATCTGGCTATATTTCTGCTCACTTTGAAATTAACAGTTATAAAGTGAGGAAGTTGAACTCTTTTAAATTGGTAGTGTCTTCCATAACCTCATTTTTTAGTTGGCTCTTTCACAGATGTTTCACTTCTTTTACAGTTGCCAGTGTTTATGGCAGCATTATTGAATACCATTTAATTATCACAACTACATTCTATTGTGTCGAGATTCTTCATATCATTTTGGAGAGTTGATCTCAATTGACCATTTCAGTTACCTAAGATGTCGATTTGGGTAATGTTTTCTTTCTATACACCTATTTTATCCCATTTACCTGCAGGTTTATTGTTTGTAATTTTTGACTGGCAGACGTCACTGGTTGGAGTGATTTGTGCTGTTTGTTCATAGACAATTTACTCATTCTCTCTGTGTCCTCACACCAGTTATTCTTATCCAGCACTCTGTGAGACAAAAATGGATTCCACAGTTTTCTATAGTTCATCTACTTTCTATGTCCAATCAGGTTTTGATCTTATTCATATTCAGGGAGGGTCTTGAACATATTGTTGCCAGCACTGTATTTTGAGCTCTGTTTTCTTTGTCCTTAAACAGCCTTCTCAGATTGTGTACTGGAGGTCACTCTACAGACTTGAATGTTGACCTCTTTCAATACTTTTATCTCACATTATTTGCTTTATCTGGCAGTCTCTTCATGTGATGGCTTTTGGTAAACTATCTTAGCTATTTCTGCACAATTATTCAGAGGGGAAACTATTTTTATTTCAGAATTTCTTACCTTGTTTTCATTGAATCTCAAGTGATACTCAGACAAAGAAGAATCACTGGTGGTCAATTAATACCTGTAACTGTCAGCAGATGCAAGTATTGTGAAAATGTTAACTTTCACCCTTCAATATAACACAACGCCTACCTTAAATATGTAGCTATAAGAACAATGATACAGTTTTACAGCCTACGAGAAAAATTAGAATAAAAACTAAACTCAGCAGTCTGAACAAATATGAATATTCCACAAAATGCTAAGTTCCAATTCAACATTAATCAACACATAGTCTTTCTCAAAATTTTCCTGATGACAATGGAAGCCAGGCAGCTGAAATATAGGATAAGAACTAGTTATTAGTGTTTAGTTATTAAAGTTAATTATTAAACAGACCTAGCATATTATGGTTAGCATTATGGACTTGCAACTTGCAAGCCACACATTCATATCTCATCATTGAACAAGATTCCTTTTTCAACCATGACACATGATATTGTGATGGCCAATCCCAGTTTTATGTCATAAAGAATATCTCTAAAGTTGGTGATGAGTAATGTTGAATAGGTACCTCCCCGTAGTCTGTAAATAAGTAATGGCTCATCTAGAAGACTTTAAATAGCTTGGTGTAAAATTCAACAAATGAACCAAAACTAGGCCTAGAAGACTACTAATCACGACAATGAGATATAGTGCCATTGGCTTAACAGTAAGGTTGAGAACTTATAACATTGAAAATATGCTTTTGATACCCACAGTGGACACAACAATGATAGCCCTTTGTATAATTTTGCCATTAACAACAAATAATCCAAAATAATGCAACATTAGATCAAGAAATATATATTTTTGTTTAAAACGAGTAATTTACCTCATCTCACTGAATTCTTGTTGATTAAACAAATGTTACTGCAGGAAAATAAATAAGTAATATGTTTTGTTATCTTATTATTCCCAAGGGTGCAAAATTAATACTTCAGTTTTACAGTTGTTAAGAAAAAGAATAACATTGTATCTGTTCTGTTTTCGTAGCACAAACAATATCTCATGTGAAGAAGGATGGAACATTTGTTGCCTTGTCATGTGGAAGTGGTGGACTAGTGCTTTTACTAATATGTTTGTTTGTTGTGATAAAAAGATACAAAAGGTCAAAAAGGTAAAAATTATTTCAAAGTATTTATATGTATGGAAAATATCTATACATTTTTCAAGGTATAAAAGTATGCAGATGTAAATTGTCATATATATATATATATATAACATATAAGATAAAAGTTTGTAACCTTAGTGGAATTAGAATAAAAATTTTTGGTTACATATACATTGTTGTGATACATCTCATTTTAAATGTATGTAATAAGCTACCTATTGCTCATCATTATTTGACATTTTTGGTTAAAACCTACATTATACTGCAACAATCTCAAGCAGTTTGAAGATAGTAACATCCAATGAAATCTGAAGAGTTACATTTAATTAATTTTAAACACATTTTCTCTTGTGTTAATGCACAGATAAAGATATTTTCACTTTAAAGTTTAGAGCAGTATTTGCTCTAAAAACAGCTTGTCATTTTATTCCTAGATGACACACAGAATAATTTCATTCTCCAACAGCAAAGGAAAACAAATGAATCTGGTGAATAAGCAAAATAAACTATAAAATACCTTATTCACATATTTTCTATTTCTCATTTTGTTCACTGGCTTCTGTTTTTCTTTGTGACTTTACACTGGCTGCTATTGGTAGGACAGAAGAATTCATAAATATTTCTAGAAGATAAAATATAAATTCAGAGAAGAGAGACAGCTGTGTGAATATACTACTTATGTTGTGAGATGTAATTCCGAACAGCTTTTTGTGACACTCTTGAAATTTGGAACCTTACAGAGAATAAGCCTATATTTACACGAGTTCTATCAACGAATGTTGTGGTATGTAACCTGTAACTTGATAAAAAGATTAGCTATAATCCATGACCTTTTTACATTCTTTTATAATGAATGTCATAAGAAATGTGCTGAACTTGAATGAAACGTTTAGAGAAACAATTGAATATACCTTATTAAAGATATACCTTGCATTAATTGTGGAAGGTTAAAGAATAAGGATGTTCAGTCATCCCACAAGTAAGTTTTCCACATTCAGTTACCCAGACCTTAAACATCAATAGTTGAATCAAATTTTAAACTACCAGTTGTAAGAATCAATAGTTATTTCTTCTAGGTGACAACCAAGATCCCGTGGTATATACATGAAGGAAACACCTCCAGAAACTAACTAGATAACAAAAAAGAAACAATGAAATAAAGAAATATTGAATGAATGTAAATGACAACATAAAAATATGAAACTGATATTCAAGTTATAATGAAAGTATCAAAAAAATAAAAATAAACTGTTTCCAGTCTTATTTGTTCATTTATTTTGTGATCACTATCTGTACACTATAAATTATCAATATTTAATTGTTTTCTCTATTGACTTTTTCTAAATACAGCAATGACAAAACATACATGTAGAATAAGATATCCAACTAAGTGTATATACATTTTACCAGTAGAAAAACAGCCTTTCAAATGAAACATACATTCATGACATCATTTTAAATAAATCTTTATGTCTTTTAAAGTACTTCTTTATTGAGCCAAGTGGCGTTTTTATTGAGGTTTAAAATAAACCTTTGGGTCTTTTAAAATAATTATTTATTTAGCCAAGTGGCTTTGTCATTAAGGTTTCAAATAAACCATTGTGTCCTTTAGAGTAATTATTTATTGAGCCAAGTGGCCTTGTGTCTCAGTTGCAAATGTTTTTGTTTGCTTTTAGAAAACTGTATATTATCGTATTTTTCTCTACCATAACTCTGTATGGGATCATTTGATTCAGCCAACCTCATAACCATCATATAAATATAAGAAATAAATCTTAAGTTGCTAGTAGGTTAAAGTTTTTCTCGATATATTGTTTTGGTAGAGTGTTGATTGTGTAAACTGGAATGGATGACAACTGTTTGTTGTAAAAATGCCAATGTAAATTATGACGATTTGAAAGTCTTCTGTTTTCATCTGTGAGTCAATGTTTGTTAGATATGACAGGTATGTGTGGTGATTGGTTTGTTTATACCAGGTTCTGTTTGGTGGGAAAGACTTAATTAACCCTATAAAGTCTTTACTAAACATTAATAGAGATGAATAGTCTATTTTCATCATTGGTTGAAACCTATATGTCTTTCCACCAACCAAAATGAGGAATAAACAAACCAATTTCAAATATCCTCAACAATCTTCCAGTACACTAGAGAATCCTGCAACATCTTATAAACACCAACCAAAAGACAAAGATGGAATATTTTTTAAATGTCATCCTCTACACTAGAGTTTCTACAAAAGTTATATGCCATCCTTTCAACTTTACTCAGCTTAAAATTTGTATGTCTGCATCCACTTGATCTTAAATTTTTGCCCATTGAGCTATGTCTAACTAACAATTCTGCAACACAAGCAATAAATCACTTGGTGAACATCCATCTCACATTAGAATATGTTTAGATAGTTTATTGATCACTCCTTGGTAGTTGTAAATTTAACTGATAAATACATTTCATAAAAATGATGTAGTGATAACCTACGAATGTTTTAAGTATATTTTTAAAAACGTTTTATCCTGTCATGTTGTATAACACAGCATGTTTCACATAAGGTTATTGTTTTTCTTTTCTTTCAGCAAAGTTGTTCCTACTACCTGACCATTAACTAATGAGGTAAAGTGTTTTTTCGTTTTTTCATATACTATTAAAAGTGCATCAAGAGAGATTTTTGTTTCATGTCTTTAATGTCTTTATATGCTTTGTTGCTTTATAACTGTATTCAGGATGTTTATACTGAAACACACTGCACATTTTATTTTTGGAATGAGTGAGTATTCATAAACTGATTTTTTTCACATTTCAAGCTACTCCAGATGTCAATGACAATATTCTGATTTTATTAGCTGATACTTTCAAAGTCTTTAGCCTGTTGTATTATTATAATTACTTTTATTATAAATATTACATGTCATTAAATTGTTTTCAGTACATAAAGTGATAAAACTGTCAGAACTTCAAATAATTTTTAAATATTATGTGAATGGTAAAGTCAGTTAGTTTGAAACTGCTACATAATGAATGAATATACAGTTCTTAATTTCTTCCAGATCTCACAAAACAAAGATGTGAAACATGTATTGTGTTGTTTTAATACAAGGGTGGAAACATAGTAACAAGTTTTAAACTGCCATTTCTACAATGATAATTGATATGTTGATGATGTAATCAATAAAAGTTGGTATTTCCAGTCACATCCCAAATCATAACCTTATTAACCTTTGTTATTTTCTGAAATCCCTCATGCAAGTGATAAAATGAAATGTTATTTCATTACTTCTTTGATTAAAAATTCATTAAGAATGATAATAAGGAATGTGAAGTAAAATCATCTTTAGTTAAGTACAATATTATTATTTTTAGGTTTGTTGGCTTTGGTCTGTTAGATCAGTATAATATTTTACCATGTGCTGATTGGTTACATCTGTTTGTGATTAACTAGCTATTTACTAAAATTTGTAGGAGTCATTTTCTTCACTCTAATTTTCATAGCTTCCATTTCATCTGCACCATCAGATTTTTCTGTCTCTTTAAGAAGGTTTAAACTAGTTAGATTTGGAAGCTTTGAACTATTGCTTGTATGTATCCCTTCTTTTGATATCTTTCACTACAAAAACCAATAGCAATATCATTTTGACCTTCATTACATGCAGAGAGCATCCCAGTGGCACAGCAGTATGCCTTCAGACTCACACTGCTAGAAACCGAGTTTCAATACCTGTCTTTGGCACAGCACAGATAACTCATTCTGTAGCTTTGTACTTATTTGTAAACAAACAAACACAAATACATGCAGAGGTAAATAATTTCTTTTAATTATAAAAATTCAGTGAGATTGATGGTGGTAATTACATGAAACTTTCTTGTAATACACGAAAAATAATTATTATGGTTCTGTCTTCTGCAGAAAGAAAACAATGGTGTTCATGTGGATTAAATTCCAGTTGCACCTGCTGCTGTGCTGTGGTGTTCAATTTCTTCTCGCACGTTTATGACATTTAACTTGTGTCCTGCAACTTTGAGAAGGGTGGATCTATTCACCTTTCCGGTACTGCTGTTAATTTCAATTAATATGTTGTGATAGTTTTCAGAAGCTAGAGAGTTATTACATACAGGATGTTTATTTATTTTATATTTATTGTGATTACTGTGAATAACTGGAATGTTTGAAGTTTTTGTTAATTAACAGGCATTTGCCATAGTTATTGCTGTTTGCTATGTATTTTGATAAAGCTTAGTTATTCAATAAAGTGTACATTGGTACAGAATAAAGGTTGTGTTTAAGTAACAAAAAAAATTAAAATAAAATTATGAAACATTATAATTATTCATGAATGTGTTTCAAAGATCCAAATAATTGATGTAAATCATTACCTTGGATAAAGTGGAGTATAGATTAATGATAAATCTAATTTCCAATATTTTAGTAATACAAGCAAATTTTAATCTGTGATGTTAATCCTCAAACAATAAATCAAGACTAAAATTAATTGTTTTTACAGTTGCTAAATTTTAATTATCACGTCCAAGCATCAACCGATTGAATCCAAATTTCTAGATTAATTTAACTGAGAAAAACTTAATAGAATTAATCAGGTACAGAGTTGAAAGAAAAAATATCACAATAATTTTCTTATTTGGAATTTAATAGTTCTGTTTTAGCTATTATTCATTTCTTGTGGTATCCTTCATTAATATGAAATTATTTTAATATTAATATGAAATAGTTAAATGTAAACAAAGGATTTTAAAGAACATTTGAAGTTGAAAAATCTTATTATTAATAATATTTTAGGAGCTCTACCAGAAAATTTTAATAGGTGGGGACCAGTACACTTATTTACTTGGTTCTTGGTATCCATTATCTTTACTTGGCAAAATAAAAGTTATGTCACATTGGAATTAGGTGAAAAATATTTAAGTGCAAACAGTTCTGACACACTTTCCATTTTCAAATGTCCTTCATTGAGGATATACCCGTACAAGTGTTTTAATTATCTCATATGGAAATACTGCATGATGATACAAAGATTTCATAGGTGGTCAACTGTCAGTGTTTGTTTCAACCAGAAGTCTTATTAACACAAAGCAACAGCAAATTGTAAAGAAGTTTCTGATATTTGAGAAGAGACAATGCTCCACAAACAAGGACAAAGCTTATGTTAAGATTACGATACTCACATTTGAAACATCTTTGTTCACTCACAAAGGCTGCAGGGTTAGTGAAATGTAAATGTCGTGTAAATGTTTTGTAAACGACAACATGTCGTGTTGTGTTTGGATTTTCTATTTCTATTGTTTATATTTCCATATTTATATTATTATTTCAAAGTTTAAATAATAAAATACGTTGTTATTCATTTAAAATAACATTTAGAATTTTCTAGAATTAAGTAGACCAATCATATGTATGTAAATGAAATGTTGGCGACCTCGTGTCCAGACTTTGAGTCTCGTGCAAGAACGGACATGCGTGGATTGCTCTGGAGTTCTCTGGAAA
This sequence comes from Carcinoscorpius rotundicauda, assembly GCA_011833715.1. Taxonomy (NCBI): domain Eukaryota; kingdom Metazoa; phylum Arthropoda; class Merostomata; order Xiphosura; family Limulidae; genus Carcinoscorpius; species Carcinoscorpius rotundicauda. The sequence goes on from CM022400.1 coordinate 4,330,182, forward strand.
TTACGAGATGGTTGGATAAAAGAGGCCTACAAATATATAAACAGACGAAAATGCGAGAAAGAAAAGAGAAAAGAGTCAGACATTAGTTTTATTCAAAAGAAGAGTCAGTCATTTGTTTGAGAAATGTTCAACGTTTGCTGTGTGTTTATTCAACTTGGATTTGTGACTGGAGCTAGATCTACGAAAGCTGTGATTTTGTTTCGTCAATTTTTACGATTCATTCGAATTATTGGTTATACTGAAGGTCAACACGTATAGGACTGTTTAGGGAAGACCGAAGCAAATTGGAAAAACCGACAAGCTGTTATCTGTGTCTTTCTGTTGCGTTTAGTCTACAAAAAAAATAAAACATAAAAAAACGTAACAGTTAGGAAGATATGCTACTGTTTCTTTGTAATATTTCTTACACTTTCTTTACATTTCAGTTATGGTTCTTTAATATGGCTGCACAACTTATCATAAGCATACTTGATTTCATGAAGTGTATTTCAATTTGGATACTGAATTATTTTTATTGGCTTAAACTGTTGAATCCAACTTTAACAGAATTCATCAGCTGATTATAACTGTTATCCATGTTCTTTCTGTACATTTTATAATTGTTGATTATGAAATTTTCTATGTTTTTAAAGACAAGATACACTTAACATTTCCTCTTGGAGAGAACAGCCAAAGGTTAAACTGGTTTGAGAAATTCTCAATGGAGCAAGATGTTAAAAATTCATGAGTATAAAGCTGGAGCTATGACATTTTTTCTTTATTTCCCTCCAAGTTTGATATTTTATAATAAACTTCACAAGTTACATACACTCTTCTTCCAGCACAACAAGCAAAGAAAAATATACAAGTGAATGTGTCACAAGTACTGTAATGTAGTCTTTCAGTTTGTAACTCGTTTTCTGTGGGACAAGGTTCTTACCAGTGACTGAAGTGAAGTCTTGTAAATTCAGTTCTTGACAAGTATCTAGTGTGTTTTTGATAGACAAAGTGAAGTGTCACAAATGAAAATGTAAAATAATACATATATATTTATAACTGACTAAAGTTAACAACTTTTAGATTTCATCTCATCCATTGTTCACAGAACTGATGTACACTATCACATCATATGCCTGGACATTAAAATTATTTATTCCAATTTTTTCAAATTGGTTCTGACTGTTTTAGTAGTTGCATAACCAGTTAGGCAAATCAGAGGTGCAAATTCCAACATCACATGCTTTCTAGATTATAGCTCTTTAGATCCAAGAATCTAACACACATACTGTGAATATTTCTGTGTTCCATCCATCCAGTATATATCCCACCATTGAGAATAACATATTTCTAAGTGCTCAAAAGAATTGCCTGAGTAAGTAATCACATATTTTAGTAACTTCATTTTGAAAGCTTGTATGAAAACAGTAATTGATGGACCAGACATAGGATATTTACATAATGTGAATTTTAAGTTACTTTTGTCAGAATCACGACAAGCAACAAAACCATTTGCTCATTTATTTCTTGTCTAACACAGAGAACAACAGCACCTACTGTGTAGACCAGAGGTCACATTTATCTGAGCTCTATATCTGAGTTGGACAAGTATTTTCTGTAAAGGATCTTCAAACTTCTTTGGAATTAAAACTTTATCAATGTTATCTTATCAGTGCCTTTTTTCCTAAAGGTTTTTAAAAATTACTGCACTTGGAGTAAAGTATCAGAACAAATACACTCTTTTGTTTTGTCTGTATAACAACTAAAAACAACGACAGTTACATACCTCCCACTTTATTTGACCTCACTGTCAGTTAGCCATGTGTTACCTATCACATAGTCTTATACAACATTAAAAAGTATTTTTACACACTTTGATTCTCAACCCAGTAGTCAGCTGAATGAAGGTTAATTTTATAGTTAACTACCTACAGAATTTTTCTTTTAACTAAAAGAACAGTTATAACTAACAGGTGTCCACATGATATTTTTAACTGACTGGACATAAAATTTAGATCTATACCGTTAGTCAAGTTTGCAGTTATCAATTATGTTTAAAGCTTTACAGTAATGGGTATTGATAAAAGATGTCATGAGTTTTTTTAAAGAAAAATAATCATTTATACACATCAGTTGCTATAAGTGTCACTATTTCTACCTATATATAAGCACAACCAAAAAATTCAAACCTCTGAGTTTGATTGTTTTTTTTATTTTTATTATTAAAAATATATTTACCTCTGCATGAAATTGTTTGTTTTTTTTAATTAGGCAGAAAGCTACAAAAGGAGCTATCTGTGCTTTAATCACCACAGGTATTGAAACCCAGTTTCTCGAGATGTAAGTTCACAGATGTGCCACAGGAGGCTTTTAATCAAGATTTTTCTTTAATTGGTGCCACGAGCAAGGTATGAGAGATCAAGTGCAAAAATTACATTCATTTTTTTTTTGGAATGCTTCTTTGAAACATTCAGCCTCCGCTAGTCCAGCGATATGTCTATGGATTTACAACGCTAAATTCAGGGGTTCGATTTCCGTCGGTGGGCTCAACAGATAGCCCGAAGTGGCTTTGCTCGAAGAAAACACACACATTGAAACATTCAAAAATTAATTTCTCTTCCTGCCCACTAGAAATAATAAACAAGTCTTAACAAGAATGGCATAAAATTGCAAATAAATATTGTTAAATTGTTTAAGTTCTTGGAATTATTATTTCTGAATATATTTGTTCATATACTGTTTTACATTCTCTGACGAATAATTAAAAGTTAAGCATTTCAAGTAAACAGTAATAATACATATACACACTGCTGTTCAAAATTTTAAGGTCAATGAACATGAAGAAAAAATATGCATTTTGTATTGTTGGACTCAACCACTTATTTGAATAGAGTTTCGAAAGATGAAAATAAGAAAATGGAAAATAAAAAAAACTTTTTAGCATTTAATGAGGAAAATGGGAACACCATGAAATTAGCCTAAGTACTAGCTAGTCAAAAGTTTAAGACCGTACCAAAAAAATTCCTAGCCAGTGTAGGAGATGTCCCAAGAGAAGTATCAATAGTTAGTTGCACGAGCGTATTTGCAAATGACTTCAAACATTTGCTTTGGCATGGTCGATAAAAGCGTCTGCAGAAGGCTGGCTGGAATGTTATTCCAAGTGGAGAAGATGGCTTCACGGAGACCATGCACTGTTTAGAATTGACATTTATTTCTACAGATTTCCATTGAAATCCACCCCAAACATTGTTAATGGGGTTCAGTTCAGGCGAACACGTAAGATGGTCGAAAAGAATCACGTTATTCACCATGAAAAATTCCTTTGTGTTGCAGCTTTGTAATGCTGAGACATCTAGTCATTTCCAAACAAATGAGGAACTTCAGTCAATGAGGATGTCTCTCCAACATGCCAAAGAAGCCAGCTTTTGTTTCACGCCCCTGTATAACCTGATGCACCATTGTTCCATGGAAGGAGAAAGCATCCCATATTATGATGGAACCTCCTTCACTGTGTCGTGTAGAAAATGTCTTTGATGGGATATACTTATCGTGCCGGTAACGTTGAAAGCCATCTGGACCATGCAGTTTAATTTTTCTTATCAGAGAACAGAACCTTCGTTCACTTTTCTACGTCCCATGTTTGGTGCTTCTCAGCAAAGTGTAACCGAGCTGTTTTGTGGTGTGGAAGGAGACGCGTTCTTTAAAAACGCTTACACTTTTTAAAGCCTTTCTCTCGTAGATGCCGTTTTATTGTTCTTGAACTGCATTCTGCGTCCATAAGGGTCTTAATCTGGTTTGCCAATGAGCTGGTCTTCCTGAATAGCCGGTCGAATCCTCTTGCTGAACGACGGCGAAATTTTCTTCGGCCTACCACTTGAAATTCTCGTTCTATGTCAATCAAGGTTTTTTTAAAAAATAGCAACAGCAGTTTTACGATGCCAAATCTCACCAGCGATGGCAAACTGAGAAAGACCTTGCTTTTCCAGCTCGACAATTCTGCCACGTTCAAACTCTGTCAAGTTTTTAGCCTTTGCCATGTGTTTACCTAATGTAACATAGGATATTTCAGTGGGAGACATTGACAACGCTAATGCTTGAACACAAGTGATTAAATTTTCCCTATTAAATGTCAAAAAAGTTTTTTTTTATTTTTATTTTCCCTTTTTTTCTTATTTTCATTTTTCGAAGCTCCACTTAATTTAGCGGTTGAGTCTAACAATGCAAAATGCATATTTTTTCTTAATTTTCATTGGCCTTAAGATTTTGGCCAGCAGTGTTTAAAGATGCTTTTAAATACTTTGTATATCTATACTGCTAAATTCTAACTTTCCAGCAGAAGTAGCATCCAAGTATCTAATCTATCGAGTTTATTGTAAATAATAAAACACTTTCAGCACTTTTTTTTGCTTTGTGGAATACTCTTTGCAATCATTGTACTGTAAACAAGCCAATAAATCTTTCTTTCATTCTGTTCTCAGAGTCAGTATTACGTTAAAGTTTCTGTGACTCATCAGCTTTTTGCGACTTACGTGCTTATTTACTATGTATAGTGTCACATACAGAGTAGTAGCAGAATGATAATTTATTGCGTTATGCTCGGCAGGTTTTCAACTGCTAACATTATGATGAACATAGACTATAAATATGAAAAGGTTAGAAGTACGAGAAGTGTTTTGGAGCTTTGTTGTAAATATTGAAAATTTTGTTCATTTGTAGTTTAAACATAAAGCTACACAACGGACTATATGTTGCATTTTTCCAACTAAAGTTGTTAAAACCCAACTTTTTGACGTTATAACTCATGTAATGACCAATATGGGTGGATTTATTTTTCAATTAATTTTCATTTTTTGTGATGGTTACGAGTTTGGTTTAAATTAGCCAATTCAGTGTGCAAAACTAGAGAGAAGGCAACTGGCTGTCATCACTCACCGCCAACTCTTGGGTTACTCTTTTACCAATGAATACTGGGATTGACCGAACTTATAACGCCCACCCAACTCAAAGGGCAAGCATGTTTGATGGGACTTGGAAAACTCGCACAGAGAAAATAACAAATGAAGTTCATCTCTTCTTCCAAAAAGAATGTTTTAAATTTCTTTATGAAGTTTTATATTTTACGCAAGAGAAACTTTATTACTTTCAGGTGAAGAAAAAAATAATAATTATATTACGAATATTACTTTTCCCGAGAAGAAGTCGCCTCTAAATAATCAGAAACAAAGTTTTAGAGGAAGAACGTTATTTTTAGTCATACTTAATGGAATACTTAAAATGTTTAGTAACAGTTGCAAAACTTTCATGAAGACACAAAAGTCGAAGATAACAGAGTGAAAGATGATGATCACATGTTGTAAATATAATACACCACGACAGTGGTATTTTTTCTAGTTACTCTGTCATTGGTTTGTTTGTTTTGAGTTTCGCGCAAAACTACATGAGGGCTGTCTAGGGGAAAGGCAACTTGTCATCACCACCCACCGCTAACTCTTGGACAATTCTGTTACCTACGAATAGTGGAATTGATCATTACTTTATAACGCCTCCACGGCTAAAAGGGCGAGCATGTTTGGTGTGACAGTGGATATGAACTCCGATACTTAAATTGCGACCAACGTGTCTTAACCAGCTGTCCATGCGGGTCTCTTCATTGGATACATCACTTTCTTGCATGATTTCCATGTTGTACGTTGTACAAAACTGTAGACTGTAGTAACCTACAGTGAAAGACTAGGTGTTATCTTGAGACTACAACATGCCTTATATTTGAATGAGAGTGCCCAGTTCCACTGCAGTTAATGAGAAAACAAATGGTGGAAAATAAATTTCGTGACTAACTCATTTTAAAAATACCTTATTAAGATTAGGATAATTCAATATTACAGTTTCGTCAAGCTCTACAAGCTCACTAATCTAGTTAAATATAAATTGATAAAGGTCTTGAGAAATTTCTTGTTATATTACATTAATTTTACACGTTGTCAAAGTTATATTTTAAAGACAAATCAAACCAATAATGTTAAATAAATGCCATGTGTAAACCAGTAGGTAAACAATAAATATTCAATAAAGTATATCGACTTTTGATAAAATAAAACTGTTTACTTATAATACTTTATTTACCAGTGTTAATATATTTAGATAACCAGTTTCTCGACATTTTAATGTTTCTGACTAAATGATGTTTTAATTACTAAAACAATCACCTTGCGTTTTCTTAACTTCTATTATTTTTACCACAAAATATTTGGCATTATCTTTATTTGCTTTCGTATATTCAGTTGAACTGGACTTTTAGGAACCAAGAAGTAGGACTGCAGAATAACAAGATATATATTATTGAATAATTCTATTTTTTACTGAATAAAAAAGGTAGTGAATACAATGTGAAGAATCAACAACTAATCTTGACTGTCTACACTAATACAAACAAACACAGAATAGACACTTGTTTGTTACATCACAGTCAGTTGCTTTTACTGGATAAGAGATAAATTCTGTCGGACTAATGTAGCAGACATCATTTATCTCTTTAAAAGAATTTCACTTTCTTCACAGATAAAGTTTAATTCACCCAGTGCGACAGACATTATCCATGTTACTGATTGTTTTCATTGTAACTTAAGTGTGGGTCATGGTCTCGTGGCATCACTTGATTTATCACTCCTGTTGACATCTTTATCTAATCTGCATCAGAACGACCATTCCATCCATAAACAGAGTAGATGCAACCATAATAGAACTTTCTTTATTTCATGACATAAAAACTACAACAACAGAAAAATGAATTAATTTAAAAAAATACTATGTTAAAAAAGAAGTCATAAGATACATGGTGTGTTGTTATTCAATATATTCAAGAATATTATGATGATATGGTGTGGTAAATATCAACAGTTAATATTTTCATGAAACAATGAATTCGGTATTTTTAATATTTTCTGAACGACTAAATTTGATATTTCTTTAGTTTTAGTTAATATACTAAGCCTTTTTTTCTTTAAGAAATCAACAGTAAAAGCTTCTCTTAGTCACCTAAGTGGAAAAAGAAATATATGGAGGAAGCTACACAAAATATAACTTGAATGGAGAAGCAGAAAGTTGCTAGAAAGTTAAAAAGTCCTGGTGGAACTTCAGTGATTGCAGAAGGAAGTGGTGAAGACTTTTCAACATATTATTGTAAAGAAATTGCTTCATTGGGCTTCGTGATTAATTCAAGTTTCTGCCATAACGTAACACAAAACGCTTCATAAACTTTATTGTTAATAAAAGTTTAACATCAGACCCAGCCTTACAGGTTTTGAGACCAGAATACAAAATAGTTCGCGGAAACCCTTCTATAGGTCAAAGACCTCAAGTAGCTCATTCAGTTTGCTCTATAACTCTTCAACAATTACTACGTCAAGGCCTCTTTTTTTTAGAGCTCTGGAAATTGTGTCTCCATATAAACTCGTACTATGGCTAGTTCCATCATGGAAACTAAAAAAAAGGTCATATTCATCTATTTTTATTTCTGTCGGTCTTCACTGGTAATTACTGTAATATGTATAGTTACAAATTACAACTGATCATCTTGGCCACGTTTTAACTTGTATTAACGATTGTTCAGAGAAAAGGTGTCTGTTTTATTTCCCTATATACTGAGGCATAATTAATTCAATTGTATCATTTTGAGGATAAGGTTTAAATAGATTTCTTAACATTTCCGTTCGTTAAGAAGCTCTTCTAATACTGGATCTTATTCATTTAATAGCTCAACTACAGTAAGAAAATTATCACAGCGCTCTTCAAACTCCTCTTTGCTCCATCTAAAAAGTTGATGTGGCATAACTTGAGGCAAAATTATTTTGCTGATGCGGTTAAAAACGTATGATGTCAATAAAGTGTTTAATTTTTTTGCGTTTTGACTTGCATTCAAATTACTATGAGATCGCCAACACAAGATGGTGTGTCTTCAAGAGATGTTTCATGGTTTTGAAAACGAATGAGAGAAACCTATAATTCAAATAAAAGTAAGAATTGTTCTCTTGTGATTTCAAAACAATTAACACGGTTCACAATTACATTTATTCAAAGTTGAGAACACGTAATGTTTTGACCCAAGCTTTAAGCTTCATTTCGTAAAAAAACAAAGAATAACCACGTTCCTTATCTAAACTGTTATCGTGTGGGCCCTTTTAAATCTACATTGATTAGGGTCTCAGATTGTCTGTTTTGGAATTTGTTTGTTTTGGAATTTCGCACAAAGCTACTCGAGGGCTATCTGTGCTAGCCGTCCCTAATTTAGCAGTGTAAGACTAGATGGAAGGCAGCTAGTCATCACCACCCACCGCCAACTCTTGGGCTACTCTTTTACCAACGAATAGTGGGATTGACCGTCACATTATACACCCCACGGCTGGGAGGGCGAGCATGTTTAGCGCGACGCGGGCGCGAACCCGCGACCCTCGAATTACAAGCGCACGCCTTAACGCGTTCGGCCATGTCAGGCCCTCAGATTGTCAAAATTTATAACTAGAATTGAACCTTGGGTGTACATGGTCCCATTTTCATATCAAAATATACCTGAACAGCATTTAAATTATCTTTAGGGCTTGTGTATCATGTTGGATATTTATAGTTCGCAAAATCCCTGATAAAGAATTTAATCTATTTTGAATCTTAATATTTAATATTATTACGTATTACCGTTAATAGTAGTAGAGGATTTTAGCTGAATGTGGTAATGTAGAGATTTATTAATGTCTTCGAACCGTCGTGATTTCCTAGTACAAAAATCTAAAAGTTTGTTTGAGGAATGTCTTCTTACCATTTCTTTACTTGTGAAAAAATAAGTAATTTTAGGAAGACTTTTAATTTGTATTTCTTTTCACATCGTATTTCAAAGTTAACAGCACCATATAAAACATGTTTTTGTCATTTTGTAATTCCAAACAGCGACAAATTTACTGGCTCTTATTATTATCAAAATGTAGTGTACTTTATACACTATGCTGCGTGGAATGTACAATTTTTATTCATTCTGAATTTTTTTAAAATATTGTGCGACATTTATATTAGAAAGAGGAACTTGAAGACATTATCAATAAATTGAAGCAACTATAAATGAAAACAATAATGATACTGTTTATGATTTATTTAAACCATTTATAACTGTACAAGTGCTGCCATTGTTGCAATGCTTTTTGCTCTTTTTCTGCACACTAATATATAAAAGTTATAGTAACATGACACAAATTGTCAACGTTAAAACCGAACACACCATTAACGAGAAGCCCTGCTGCATTAGCACCAACTATATTTTCTATAGACACAGCCCTGATTTATTATAATCATGCTTTGTCAGGATATCAAAATGTGTTCACACAGTAACAAATGTTGTTGTAACAACAGGCCTATGTGAATAGTGTTTTCATCAAGCAGTATTTTGATATTTTGTTTTCACACTTAGTGACTTCGATGCCTTTCGCTAATACCGAGGTCACAAGACTGTATAGAAAAAGGCATTGAAGTCCGTTAGTATGGCGAACATAATGTCAAAATACTGCTTTAGACTTTTATTGCTAAACCTCAAAAGACTGAAAAAAACTGTTGAAATTATAGGAAACGTTATGACAAGAATAATTACTAATTACTTTCCTGTGTAACCTTAGAATATAGAAATGATTTTCTTCTCCTCGAGCTTTCTTATCTTTGTACTTCAGTTATTAACATTTTTATTATTTTTTATGTTCTGTAAATATACATTTTTTCTGTTTGATCGAACGTTGAATTTTTTATTCTGTATTTGATATGTATTTATTTACACGGTTAAAACATATATACGGTTTTGTTGCTTTAAATTGTTTAGTAATGGTTATGTTGTACATTTCACCAGCTGCAATATACGTTACAATTATCAGTGTGGATTGTCAACTCTATGCCAATTTATTTTATGGTAGGTCTTGCACAGTTTACTTATTTATGTATGATATTTATCGTCGTTTTATGTACTTGTTAGTTTTTCTAAAACAAATTTAATAGTCGTTTGGGTTTTTAATACCTTTGGGGGGAATCCCCAAAGGCAAACCAGGGGTGCTCAGAAACTGTCGTTTCTCTTCAGCTCCACACGCGTTAATGGTGAGATGAGACCTGACGAGAGAGGTAGAAAACAAGGTGAAAAAACTTGAATTGTTAATGTCAGAATATTCCAATCATATAGGAAAGATGAGGATGAGAACAGCTAGGTTGGTACGTTGAGGATGAGTTTCATTAGCAACAACTGAAGCAGGGAGATTAAAGTTGCAGCAGGTCACACATGTCAAAGGAACCGTTGACATACGCAGAGAAGGAAAGGGAAAGAGAGAAAGAAAGAAAAAGAAAAAAGAGAAAGAGATAAAAGAGAGGTATGGAGAGAGTGATGAAAAAGAACAAGACATAGAAGGGGGTAAAGGGTGAGAGTGAAAGAAAAGAACAAGATATAGAAAGGTTAAGGGACAGAGTGAGAGAAAAAAGACATAGAAGGGTTAAGGGAGAGAGTTATAGAAAAGAACAAGGCATAGAATGGTTAAGGGAGAGAGTGAGAGAAAAGAACAAGACATAAAAAGGTTAAGGGACAGAGTGAGAGAAAAGAACAAGACATAAAAAGGTTAAGGGACAGAGTGAGAGAAAAGAACAAGACATAGAAGGGTTAAGGGTGAGAGTGAGAGAGAAAACAAAACATAGAAGAGTGGGTGATAACAGTAAAAAAGTAGATGGATAGAGAGAGAAGGGGTGGGAGACAGAAGGTTCTTTCAGAGCCAGGGTACCGGGGATCTATAAATCCAATGGCAGGAAATAGGATTTGGGGTAACCCGGAGTACCCGGAAAAAACAATTTTCACTGAGTGGGCGCCAAAATATCTACCCACCCAGTGCCTATCCTGAAATGTAAAATATTAATGACATATAAATAGGTCCTCCTGTGGGGTATGATTCAATGTTAAAAGTTAATTCGAGTCAGTGTGATTGGTAATCCAATTTAATGGTGATGTGTTGTTTGCCTAAACTTGAGGTGTGCCTGCGAGTTGAAATAATTGGCGTGCTTGAAGATTTCTGTCAAAAGCTGATAAGAGCTAAGTTAAGGAGTTTAGGTATGATCTAGGAGTGTAATTAGGATGGCTGTAAGCGATTTTATTGATGCGGTTTTGTGATATTGAATATTGTTTATTGGTCATGTTACATGTTCCTGCATTGTTATATTCAAAAAAGTGGTCTAATGAATGCTTTGTATAGAATAATGATGATGATGGGGGAGCAGCCGTTGTTAAAGCTACTGATGCGTTTGAGAAAGAAAATTCTATTGTTTGCTTGGGTACAGATTTTCTGAAAGTGTTGAGTCCAGGATAAGTTTAGAGTCATGATAATACCAAAAAATAATAGATTTAGAGAAGATGATATCGGTGTTATTGAGGTTAAGTTTTATACTTTTAAATATTTTCCTGTACTTATTAACTTTTCTGTGAAAAGCGATACCTTGTGATTTCATGAGTTTAAGACGACACGCCATTTATTACACCACTGAGATACGGCGTCGAGGGTGGCTTGTATACTGCAGTATGGGGGTTGCTTGAGGTGCTCCAAATAATAATATCATCAGCATGCTGGGAGGTAAGGGTAGAGTTGAGGGAAAGGGTATGTCATTAACATACAGATCAGCCTCCTAAATACCCTAGGAAAACCGATGAAAAAATAAATTACCAATAGAATTAGTTGTTTGCTTGAGACCAAAAATATCATAAGTGAAACCCGCACTTAGATTGAGCGAGTTTAATTAGAGGTATTTACTTTAACATTGCCCCCCAGTGGCTCAACGGTATGTTTGCGGACTTACACGCTAAAATCCGGATTTCGATACCCGTGGTGGGCAGAGCACAGATAGCCCATTGTGTAGCTTTGTGCTTAATTCAAAACAACAATAATTCAAATCAGCTTTAACATTAGCTGTACGGATAGTGAAGAAGCTGAATATCCAGCAAACAAAAACTTGTGGAATGCCGAGAGCTGGAGTCTTATAACGTAGTCCATCATGCCAAACTGAATCGAATGTTTTTTGGATGTCCAGAAAGGTAACAATAGTTGTTTGTTTACGGTTGAAACCTTTTAAAACTGATTTGGTAAGACTGGTTAGGTTGTCAGTAGTTGTCTATCTTTCCTATCAGAATACTGGGTTTCACTTATAAGATTGTTTGTGTCAAGGAAAAAACTAGATCTATTGGTAATTTTTTTCCCATAAGTTTTCCTAGGGTATTTAGGAGGCTGATCGGTCTATAGTTGTTTGGATTGCATGTGTTTTTGTCTTTTTTGTGGATGACTTTAATTATGGCAAATTTCCAGATGTTTGGGTGATATCCTGAGAAAAGGGATAGATTAAAAATTGTGACTAGGTGGTTTAGATTGGTGTTGGACAAGTTTTAAGAACTACATTACTAAATTATCAGGTCCAGGAGCTTTATTTTTAATTTTTTTAAAGATTAGCCTTAACTCGGCTTGGGTAATAGGACGGGTGTATTAAGAGGAACGCTGATTTACTCGGTTTAAATTAATGGGGATTCGGACAGAGAAAAGAGTAGGGTTCGAACTGACGATCTGATTAACTTGGTAACAGTGTGATTAATCAAAGGATGAGACTTTTGAGGTAACGAAAGTGTTCTGACTATTATTAGTAACTACTGTATTTTGTATATAAGAATAAATCTGATGAAGATAGAGCATGTGTATTCGGAGATATACAAAAGGTTTTATTTGTCAGTTCTGTGGTTGTGCATGACATTGTTAACTGTGGGTCATTGTTGTGGTTAGTAGTCTGCATGGTCATCCAAATGTAATGATAAATTAGTTACTAAAACTCCTTTCATTATTACATATTAATTACTAAATGACAGAAACAGTGATTCTCATGACTTCACTGAAGACGGCAGGACAATAGCAGCTGAAACCTAGAAAAAAAATAGTGATTAGCATCTCATGATCATTAAATGTGTTAAGTGATCATATAGGCTATGAACCATGATTATGATTCATGTTTTATCTCCACAACCTTACCATGAACAGAAAGTCAAAGTAAAGATGTGTAAATGTAGATTCTCATTAAACCTTGGAGAGAAATGTACCATCTTGGCATAATTGAGTTGTATTAGTGACTATTTCAAAGCCATAGATGAGACTTGAAGAGCACTTGGTACTGTTCATTCAACAGTTACACACTTCACCAGTATTAACTGTAAGTTGAACTTAGCTTAAGGGCTCTAACACCTGTTCACATTCCATCAAGGCATTAAAAGCTGTGATAACAATCAGTTTATATGAATTCAGTAGGTTTTATTGTTTTAATAACATTGATGTTGTTTTACCTAAATAAATTTTGTTTTTACATGCATGAGATTTTGAATTTATTCTGTATGTGATTTTAATGTAATGTCTGTTTTTAAATAGTAGCTACTTGTTTAGGATTTAGAAATTGCACTTTGAAGTGGGTAAGTGTGTTTGTAACTTAAACATTTGTATTTTTTTTTCAACAAATCTAGATATTAGCTAAATGGGGAAAAAAAACCTTAACCAGTTACTTATGTGCATCTTTTAAACAGGTTCCAAACCACTGGGTCCTCTGGTAAGAATCCACAGACTTGTTTTTTACCAGTCTGTAGAAGCATATAATGAAAAAAATACAAAGGAAAAAGTCTCACAAATTTTTACTTTTCAGAAACATTAATTAGGAACAGATGTGTTGTTTCCTATTTGCTTCTGTGTAAACATAGTAACTTATACTCTTTAGTTTTTCAATAAACTAAATTAGGAAAAGACACCGTATGCCCAAATACTCCTAATAGTCTGTAAGCTTTTGACAAAGATTTTAACAGATTGCAGGGAAAGAAAATATTTAATTGCCACTGTATTAAATCCACATACTTGCATATGTGAAAATCTGCTCTTCTGCTAAAATGGCTATTGTAGAGTTTGTGAAAGTTTCTAATGTGTGTGTGTGTGTGTGTGCAGTACATTTCACATATTACAGTAAAGTTCTTACCATGTTTTTTGTTTGCATCTCTTGTGTAAATTTTCAAGTAACTTTCCATTAGTTATCTCACTGGTGTTCTCTGGACTTTTAACGTTTTGATTATTCTGAAAATAATATTTGTTTAACTTAAAGGAAAAGTTTTTTTCCTTTAAGAAGAAAATAGCATTAATATTTTATTTACTTATATTATTTCACTTATGAAATGAATAGTCATTACTGGACAAACAAATTCATTAAAATAGAACATATTCAACTGTATATAAGGGAGGTATTCTACTAAATATTCAACAAATTATACAAAGAGAAAAATGTTTAAGCTGAAGTCAATTTACTGATTCTTGAAAAATAAATTATGAAATAGTTTCTTATGGTACAAATCAATGAAAGTATTGATGAAAAAATAAAAGTTCATTATAACGATAGATTGTGTTAAACACTATGATCAATTTTAAAATAAATCTTCCATGTTAAGACTTGGGAATCAGTTTTATATCTGGTAATATGTTTTAGGAGTTTTCCATATCATCCTTCCTGTTTGAATCTTGTTGATACTATGCAGTGAAGTTGAAGAATTCTGAAGTAATTTTAATTTTTACAGTTTTTGTTGTATAGGTTCAATGAAGGTTGTATTTGAGTATTGTTTTAAATAACATAACTTTGTTTGTGACTTAAGTAATATACCAAAGTGGTTTAATAACAACTGTCTTCTTTTTGTTATTTTCTTTTGTCTTCCATAGAGTAAATTTGATATTTTGTTTCTTGTTCAATAAAGAATGTTTTTCAAACTGAATATTTCCTCTTTCACTTTTGTCTGTGACTGTTAACAGTATGTAGGGATCAACGACCTGAAATAATTATCAAGACTGAGATAAGTAAACAAAGAACAAATTTAGTTTTTATTTACAGCAGTTCATGAAGCACACATTGATGGTGAATTTGACGTAGCTTGACTCCTGACAGCTCTGGATTAACTTTCTAATTGATAGCAACTCCTGGTATTGATAAGAAAATTTATTAGATCATTACTTACCAACTGAAAGATGTAAACAAAGTTTTGATAAGTGCCAATGATAAAGGGTGGTTTTGGTTTCATTTAAGAAATGTTGCATTTCCATGTATCTACTTATCGATATAAATTCAATAGTACTGTCTGTTTTGTGTCCATGTAACTACTTTGCAGG
This sequence comes from Carcinoscorpius rotundicauda, assembly GCA_011833715.1. Taxonomy (NCBI): domain Eukaryota; kingdom Metazoa; phylum Arthropoda; class Merostomata; order Xiphosura; family Limulidae; genus Carcinoscorpius; species Carcinoscorpius rotundicauda. The sequence continues at coordinate 4,345,373 of CM022400.1, forward strand.
GTGTAGATGGATTTTTACTGAAATTGGTATTGGTATTACATACTACATATTCTGTAGAAACTTACAATATTTCCATGAAGAGACACAAAACAAGATGAAGGTAAACAGACCAAACATAGTTCACCTTGGCAGCAAACCTTCAGGAAAAGCAAATGTCACTGTCCAATGTCAGGGGTAAACCCATGTAAAAGACATCTAAAATCGTGTCATTGCTCA
>CM022400.1:4346570-4357082 GCA_011833715.1 Carcinoscorpius rotundicauda
GCTAAGAGAATATTACACCTTCGAGTATAATCCAGTTACAGATTGGAAAACTACATAAAGAAATATAATCCAATCTGTATTTAGTACTTTGTAACCAGTCACAATGTAAATTGAGAATTTATAATAGCTACTCTTTGTGATTGTCTTTACCAATTTTGAACTTATCAAAATAAAGAGGAAAAAATATCATAAAATCTATATGTAACAAAACCGATCCTACATTATAACTCCAAAATGTATTTTCAGTTATTTTTCCTTATTCTTCTAGAGTTAGAAAAAGGAAAGAAATGTTGCCCCAAATCCATCTGTCTGTAACACACACACATACATTCATCCATGCTTTCAAAATCCTGGAACCACCGGTCGGCTTTACAACTACTGAGTCACGCCTGGCCCAAGTTTGGATTGTGTTCAGTTAATTAATGTAAATAATTTTACAAAGTGCAACATATACTAAAGACTGATGTGTAAGTAATATGACAAAAAAGGAACATAAACCAAGATAAAATGAATCTAGACCTACCTTATTTAAAGTAAGCTTAATGCTATCCTTCAGTGATGTCGAGAAACCCACTTGTTGAGAATTTTATAGGCAAAAACGGCTCGTTTTTGCATATAAAATTAATGGTAACCTATTTAAATACCATGAGTTTGTAACTGCAAAACAAAACAAAAAATTGACCAAGAAACATTCACTATACAGAAACATCAATGTTTAAACATATTTCAGGATAACATTATTTTATAGAACTTACTACTCAAACATAAGGCTTAGTAAAAACAAAATAACGTAAATAAAACGAATCTTGAGTAGTTTAAACCTAAATAGAATGTACTTAAGATGTCATAAATATAAACATGGAAAAGAATCTACAGCAACACAAACCCATGTATGGTGTACGAGAATAGAACAAATGTCAGCATCTGGCACCAAAACTTTCATAAAATTTGTAAATTTGTATCACAACAAGATATATTCATCAGTGATGTCGAGAAACCCTTTTTGCATATAAAAAAGAAAGATATATTCATATTTACGTGAACCTGGAAGTCATACATGTGAAAAATGTCTTGAAGCACAATTCGCCATAAATAACAAAATCTTTAAAAAAATGGAAACTAAAATGACTTGTAAACACAATATACATAGACTAAATAACCAATATGCTAATTACGTATTTTAAAATTAATGTATACGCGGTTGACCAAGATAACATAAACGTATAATGGTTCAGTAAACTTAAACAGTGTTTTTGAAGCGTATAAACATTAGCTATATTGTTTAGAGTTAGAAAAACTCATGACACATCTAAATAAGATACAATAAGAGAAATATAAATCTAGACATCATTGGCCTACAGTAATAATATTTATCAATATAATGTATCTGAAAATATACCCACAGATAAGTTAAAAATATATCAAGCACAATATATTGAAAGCAACATAAAGTTAATAATAGTCTACCTGAAATAATCTAAACGTAGTCTTCATATAGCTAAAACATTGTAAACGGGGCAGAAATTGTATGTATTTAACAAATCAAGTATGATTTTGAAGCTTCCTTTGAACATTAACAGCTCGGTGTGCTACTTAAAATTAGTAATAAACAAGAAATGAATATTAACAATACAATACTTTACTTTTTCACCCTCCATCTGCCGTTAAGGGTTTCTAGAAGACACAGTTGCAGTTCCAAATGGAAGTAAAAATTCTGGGTTAGTGTGAGGTTGTATTTATTCACTCACAATCGCGCCATCTATTCATTTCTCCTTGAGTCGCTACGCTCGTTCCTTTGATTGGTCAGGATGCATTCTCGCCGTGTGGACAGATCTCTAATTCTTTGTTTCTCAGTGAATGGAGCTGTTTCAACCATTTCTTTGACATGTATAAATATTATCTCTTCTAGTTATTTTAGTAGCGTTTCATAAACGTCTTATCTTGCGAAATGATGTTTCCTGTTTTTTAGTTTCATTAAAAGTTGGTGTTTAGTAATTTACAATTTATTTACAACACGACATGTGATGTTTCAATTGAGATGTTGATATTTTACGTTAGTTGTTTTTAATAATTTTGTTTAAATTTCTCAATCTCTTTTAGGTCTCCTGTGAAATTACTTTCCAGTTTTAGGAATTCATTGAACAGTTGTAACCTAGTGTCATAAATATTTACGTTCAACTGATAATTTGTTCTACTTACTAAAATTGGTTCTGCCTTTTCTGTGTTGATTTTCATATATATCTTCAGCATCTTCTGTTGAGGATACTTGTATGGCTTTCTATCTCTTCTTTACTTTAATGTATTAAACAAAACGTAATTACTTTAAGGGTTCTGGATTTAAATTTGCTTTCTTGGTGATCTGGTTCATAAAAAATGATGAGTAGAAAAGAGGATAAGACATAGCCTTGTCTCATCACACAATATACTTGTTACAAATTAGTAAAGTCATTTTTGGTTCTGAAAGCATTTATATGGCCTGCTAACCTTGCTCTTATCTTGTACAGTAGGTGGTCTCAAACCCCATGGCCATCGAATAGTTTCCACGTTATTTTCGTTAATTATGATCGAATATTTTTCCTTGATTTGTAAGAACAGTATTCATTTCTTGTGGGCATTCAATGGCAAATATTACATCGGTGCAACGTGTGTTTTTATACAACCAAACTGCGCCTCAATTAGAATACTACAACCACATATCTCGTTCATTGTTATAAGAGTTCTGCATGTATCTTAGCAACGCTAATTTCTCTTTTAGTCATGTTGCTAAGATAAATGTAGAACTCCTGTAACAATGAAAAAGATATATGGTTGTACCATTTTAATTGAGACACCGTTTGGTTAAGGGACGTAGTAATAGCAATCTGAAAACAGAAAAAAAAATGTTTGAAGTTAAGCACAAAGTTATATAATAAGCTGTCTATGCTCTGCCTGGCACGAGTATCGAAACTCGGATTTTGGTGTTGTAAATCCAGTGGCACAGCCCATTACGCTCAACTTCAAATAATATTTCTGTTTTCGTATTAGCATCAGCACGTCCATTTACCAATCATTTCTAACTTTCAGTGAGTTGTTAAATATTTCTACTAGCCACTCGACTCTTTTCTCTTCACGTGCACTTATTGCTTCTGGTATTATTCCATCGATTTCCGCAGATTTTTTCTTCGGTTCATCTTTATTGCGTGTCTTCTCTCCTGTTGATATCTGGTTATATTATTTACATTGCTTTGTTCTGTGTCCCTATTGAATTTAATAATTAATGAAGATATTTACAAATCTCAATTTGACTTTTGTTTTGTCATACAGTAATGTACAATTTCTGTCATTGCTATTTTTCGTTGGTTTTGTTTTTAGTTCCAAAAAATTGTACCAGTCTATTCCAAAACATTGTCTCTTTTATTATAATTAATACGTCATGACAACGTAAAGGTAGCACGTGTATGGGACAAGTTGGTAGATAATTATCATTAGCGACGTCTTAATATTAATATTTATAACGTGCAGGAACGACATGGTATTGTTTTCATATGATTAGTATTATATCACGTACTCACACAACTATACTGGAAGTTTAATAATGTTAACATATTTAACCATCTCTTGTACAATGTTTATCATCTGTGATTTGCTCATTCTAATAATTGTTCAATATAGACTATCGTCATCAGTGTAAAGCTAATCTAATCGTAAACACTTTGGGTGTGAAATAAATATGTGAACAAAAATGGATTGTACGTGTGACTGAAATAAATGAAATCAAAACTGACGACCACACAATTAACTGAAGTTATAGCGTTGGTAACAATTGTACAGCAAAAATTTATTGATTTTTTTATCAATAGGTAGCTTGGAACATGATGGTGTGTTGGTCCACTGAAAAACTTTATGTTTTGTACGTGATTGAGAATACAAAACTAACACGGCTAATATAGTAATAATATTAATTCGTTATTTATTCATATTTAAGTGTTTACACAGTTTAAGATAATTAGTAAACGCAGAGCCGGATTAACAGCAACTGATACCCTAAAGCACAGAACAATAACGGTGCCGATCTCATCCCTTCATCGCTTAACTGACAAGACATAAAGACTCAATAAGTGCTGAAAGTGAAATAAAACTTTAAAAATGTATAACCCTTCTTCAGTTTTCTTCCAGGTTAGACCCCACAACTGTATTAAATAAGAACTTTTTAATTCATTTATTTAACAGATTGGACATGGATCAAAATCAAGCAGTACTGAGGCCTTTTATTTAGAAATGATGAGGGAAATCACTTCTTTGATTAATGATAATTAAAAAGAATTATTTTTACTGTATACTTCTTTTCACTCTGAGTTAATAATTCTCACTTTGATGTTAATAAAAATGAAAAATTTGCTCAAAACCCTTTCATTAAAATTCTTCATCTGTTCCTCGAAACGCCAGACCATATTCAGCTGACGTACGAATAACAACTATTACACGATCCAAGACGTGTTCCAGTAATTGCACTATTTTTAATTTGTTTTTCCAACTCTTGTCTCAAGCCTAAACCTTGTCTGTGAGTTAAGTATGTCAGCAAAGCGTCTCGGAAAGAAGTGCATTTTTCATGATGGTCAAGTACAATAGTATTTTGCTTGTCACTGAACCCTTCACTTGTAGCAAAACGCAAAGAACATTTAGGAACTAAAAGTTTACAAACAAAGCAGTAAACCGACCCTATTGACGATGAATGCTATAATTACTCTCGTTTGTATTGCTCACCACTGGCTTTTATCCCAAAGAAAAAATTTTGCGAACAGTATCTCGTTGGTTTGCCACATTTAAAAGTCCGGCTAAATGGCCGATTGTGGTGTTGACGGTCAGTGGGTCCACAAGCAAACCATTTAGCCACATCATCAAAAGAAAACTCGAGCCACAACAATGGATCTCTTGCTTTAGTTTCTTCACCTTTTTCAGACTGAAGCATTTTACCAAAGTTCAGTAGATTTTAATTTTAACAATTATTTCAACTTCAGACTGTCTTGTAGAGCAACTTCCATCAACATTAACACTAGAGATACCAGGATAATTTACATGTAAGGTGAGACCAGTTGTGAGACTTGTGCTTGTTGAGTCAGCCTCAGTGTCATCATTATGCTCTGATCTTGAAGTGGACAAAGAAGTACTTGTAAGAGTGGAGCTAGATTCAACTTCAATCTTGTCAGAGTCAGATGCAATACAAGTGACTTCTGATGGCATACATGGGTTTTAATTTAAAAAGTCATGTTGTGTGCGTTGAATGAAAAATTAGCTTCACACTCTTGACCACTAAATCAAAATCCTTTTGCTGGGTTTTTTTTTACACTTTTATCTTTTGTGCAACACTTAATTAAACATGTTACATCTTGCAGTCTGAAAAATACAGAAACAAAACACAAAAGAATATGGATCATGTATAGTTATGATTATTAGAAAAACATTGAAAATCATCAAGAAAAACGTTGGTAAAACAGTCAAACATACTAAAATCTAGGTCTACATTTAGACAACGATTGTCAGAAAGTTATTCTGGGATCTTGGTCCATCAGCACATGAACATAAATTCATAAATACCTTTATTGATTTGCTGCATTCTGATTGGATTAAAACCATTTGAGACTGGCTTCAATCCATTTTAGGAGAATTAATTTTGAGTCACTCCAAAAGTTTTATTAAGGTTGTGGCTATGGTAGCTTTATGTAAGAAGCAATGTTATTGATAATATGTAAATCACTTGTGAACCAAAACGTATTCCAAAACAATTTGTGATTAACAACACATTCCGTAGTAGCCTTTATACACAGTGATAATTCTGCACTGGTACACATACATAGCATATAGTGAATTGTAAACTGTATTGGACATTGAACTACTAAATACTGGGTTAGGCCTAGGCTAGAGTACCTTAATCCCAATCAAATATGTGAAGAATGAATTGTATCTTCAACTTTGGGCAAAGTTTTAAACTGGGAACTTAAGATAAGCCAACAAACCATACATCAACAAAATACGCATATGTCAGAAACTTTATCTCCATGCCTGGATGCCAGGGCAATTTGAAAACAATGGGTTCAAATTGGGAATAGTCCACTTCACTATCCCAGGCTACAGTAGTGTTTCCAGTGTACTTACACTAAACTACTTACAGTATTTGGGCCTAAAGTTACTGTCACTCCGTTCTCAGATAACAACACTAACGTTAGGCCTAGTACTAATACATTGCAATTGAAGCCACTAACATTAAACCTAGTACTCTGAAATAAACTTGCTCACATGAACTTGTTCAATCCATGCACTTTTTCAGATAATCCTAAATTGATTTGGTTAATTTGTCGGTTCTCTATGTATCTTTGTATGACCACTGTGCCACAGTACTGTACTACTACCAGATGTATAATGTATACAAAACAACGTTAAGAATCATGTCGTCACATATGTCGAAGTCTCACGTAATTTGACCTGAAAGATCGAATTATCGCATTTAGACTGCTCCGATCAGCCAATTGTTTCCCACCTTTCCAGAAGTGTAACAGAACACATACTGACAGTACAATTGGTACACTGCAGAGCCTATACATCGAGAGCAAAAGCAATGGCGTACAACTTCGTACTGAACACAAAAACTGTATTAGGGACCCTGTGAGCAACCGCCGAATCACAACGCACCATGGCAAAGCTTACAGAGACACCTGATTTCAAACCATCCATATCAACTGAGATATAATAATCGTTCGAAAAATGTTTGGCAAACAGAAGACGGTACTTCCAATCTGAAGTATCCGCCTTTCTCAGATGACTCAGAGAAAGGTCAAAGGTTAAACTGTTTCTTCAGAACATTTTAATATATTCATGAATTTCATACTATACTGACATCTACATATCCAATGTAACGTTAAATTGTTTAGTTTAGTAAATATATTTGTATAAAGAATTTCACAATCAAAAACTATGATATTGTTTCCCTGTTACGATCTAGGGTGCGTAAAGGACACCTGAAAGACAATGCAAAAACATCTCTACATCTAAGTTTTTATCACTTCAAAAGTTAAATAACATTATTAGTGACAGAGTAGAGGCTGTAATTATATAAAACGGGGCTTTTCATTTAAATTATGTTATGTTGAGACAGAAAATACTATAAGTTAATGTTATGAAAATCTTCGTTGTCATGGTAATGTTGTTGAACGTGTATTTTGACACCCCTGAATGACAGGTACCAGGTATTTTTTATGCATCCACTTTCAGTCTTAAGATCCACCCTGAACCGATACATGCTTTAACTAATTGAATAGTATTTTATTTTGACCCTTTGTTGTGTGTATTTCAATGGTCCTATCTTAGAATAACAGTAACCTATGTGTTTTTCTATCTAATATACTTAATTTTAATCAGGTTATTTAAATATTTTACAACTTGATGAGGCCTGATGAGTAGAGCATACAACTTGAAATTAAAGGTTCGCAGCTTTGTTTCTCCTCAACCAACATGCTCGCTGTTTCTGCTGTGAGAGTTAGTCCTGTGATTCGTTAGAAAAAAATAGTCCTAAAGTTAGCGATGAATGATGTTGAGTAGCTGCCACTCTCTAATCTATCACTTCACAATTACGGACGGTTAATGCTGATTGTCGTCAATTAGCTTTACATGAAATTCTTGTTTGTTTATTTCTTATTTCGCACAAACCTACTCCAGGTTTATTGTTTGTTAATACAAACAAGTTTCTATCCCAAGTTAATTTTTCAACCAAGTGATTGTTCTGTAAGTGTGTAAATATTTTGTAAACGACAACATGTCGTGTTGTGTTTGGATTTTCATTTCTATTATCTATGTTTCCATATTTATATTATTGCTTCGAAGTTTAAACTAATAAAATATGTTGTTATTCATTTAGGGTAACATTTAGAATTTTTTTTGACTTAAGTAGACCAATCATATGTTTGTAAATAAAGTGCTGGCGACTACGTGTCTAGACGTGTAGTCTCGTACAAGAACGGACATGCGCGGATTGCTCTGGAGATCTGTAGAAAGTTCGCGGTTATTCGAGGGGTCTAGGCCTACAATATATAAACAGACGAAGATGCGAGAGACAAGAGAGATTCAGACATCAGTTTTTATTCGAGAGAAATAAAAAGAGGAGAGTCAGACATTAGTTTCATTTTAAAAGAAGAGAGTCAGTTATTTGAGAAAGATTAAGTGTTTGCTGTGATTATTCAACTTGGATTTGTGACTAAAGTTAGATCTACGGAAGCTGTGATTTTATTTCGCCAATCTCTACGATTCATCTGAATTACTGCTTGTGCTGAGAGTCGGCGAATTTATTGAACTGTGAACTGTTTCTGAACTTCTTCATTTAAACGTCGGAATTTCTTCGTGGGACCAAATTCACACCCTAGACTGGAATTTGAGACTTTCATTTTAGATCATTATATTAGATACTGGCCAGTACCATTTTGTATTGTGATTAATTTTGAAGTTTGAAACTAGTATTATTTTGTTTTGTAATTAATTTCGAATGTTGTAACTTAATACCTGTCACTGTTATTATATAATTTATGTTATATCTAATGTATTTGTTAATAGTTTAATGTAATAAATTATACAAGCTATTATCTGTGTTTTCTGTTCCGTTTAGTCTACGAAGAACATAAAACATAAAAAATACGTAACAGTGATATTCACAAGTTAATAAAACATTAAAACAGTGAAAATCTAGTTTCTCTCTATAATCCCAACACATTCAATTAAGTTTTTTCGTTTGACTTTCGAAGAAATCTGCTCGAGGACTATCTGCAGGTCTGTAGAACTCTAGTTATAATGACGAAGGATAACACAGTATCATTCGTTTTGCTGTAGTGCCAGTTCATTGATGACACTTATCATATAGATTAGTAACACAAAAAACAAGTGGGGTTAAGTGCCTTGTTCAAGAAAAAGCATGACGCGGACTGACACTTGGGCTAATTTAATGGAACAGTGTGGCTTAACTATTTCATTTATTACGCATTAAAAGCGTTTCTATTCTTGCTGGTAACAGATCACTTACCACGAAATGTCAGGTCCAAGCTAAACAACAGATCACAATCCGCTAAAAAAATTCGAAATCTCTACACTAGTCAGTAATATGTTACATAAATATAAATGCGTAAGTCATCATGACTAATTTGTATAATGTATTTTGAGAATGAATGAATTATTAATTTCACTAATGAATTCACGGACAACGTGCATTTCAAGATTTCTACATATATAATGGGTTCATTATACACGCTTTTCTTAATATGAAAAGTTTTGTTTATCTTAAACCAGATTTGTTCACATTTATTCCCACGGTAATGATAATATCTTGTTACTGTACACAATATCAGTTATACTGTTAAAGAGTCACTTACACAACTACATCTTACACATAATTACGAAGCTGCGGATATGCTAGAAATGTTCATCTCTTTATTTGGTTAAACGAGGCTTCTTCGACCAAAATTTAATTTCTCTCCTGGTGAAGCAGTTTGTGCAACTTTCAATTATAAAACTGTGTTATTATCTTGCTTATTTATGTTACAAGGTTTTACTTTGTCACAAGTGGATGTTGTTTTAACAAATTCATATTAATACAATTTTAATATCAGTATGGATAAATGACGAGATTGTTTTACGACACTGCATCATTAAAAATAAGGCAGCTTTGTTTGCAATACTTTAAAATACATGAAACATCGTAATAAATGTTGTTGATGAATAATTACTCATTTGCATTAGAAAAGCTCTTTATGCACATCGAAATAAACATACATCGTTTAAATGATCCAACTTGTTCCAACCTCAATTTCAGAGAAAAGTTGTAGCGCATGATGAAAGCATATGGCCTAGGTATTGTTAATTCATATTTAAACAAAACTTGGTGGTTGAATACTGTTTGCTGAATATGTGTATTTTGGAAATATTTTAAACAAAAATTGCTGTTACATTTTATTAAAAAAAATTCAGCCTACAGGCATTATTTATCTTTAAATACATCGATCACACCATTCAAACGAACAGAAATAAACGTTAATATATTTTGAGATATTTCTTGAAATTTCAAAACGTTATAATTAAAGATAAAAATCTTAAGGTTTTTGATTGTTTTCTGCTTTAACATATAAAACCATATATCCACAATCTTAACTTTTTATTACTTTTGTGAAGGTTATCGTCACTATTTGCTTTAATACCTTCTTTCGTTTCTTCTCTTTAGTAAACATGAAGATAATATATTTAACAGAGCTACAACAAAAAGTACCTTATAAAGGTATCACAAACATACATCTTTTGGTTAATGTATTTCATCAAAATAAACTCATTTAGACTCAATACACTTCTGTCAACGAGTTGAAAGTTGATAAATGTCATCTCTAAAGAACGGGACGTTCTTTGATGCAATGAAATATTTGACATTTTCAATTGACCTGTGATTTGGAAACGTCTTTTTCTTTCAAAAAATGTTTAAAAAGTTATAATTTACGATGATAATCTTGT
>CM022400.1:4357333-4422246 GCA_011833715.1 Carcinoscorpius rotundicauda
TTACATTTCTATATGAGAGGATGTAGTTTTATATTAAGACACCATGTTAGAAGAGACTGGAATTAGATTCAGTAATAAAGGTTTTTATGTACTTCTGTTCAGGAAGTCTGATCTTTATAATTCCTTGATCATCTTTTCTCTTCTTCAAAGTACCAAGAGGTGTCTCATAGAAATGAGGAGAATTTTATGGAGTTGATAAGTAGAAATCACCAGCTTTTTCCTTTTTAAATAGAATAATTCGAAACAGAGTCCACTATATTAAATCTTCTATTAATTTAATGTGACGAAAAACCCTTATTTCAAACTTGTTTTTTGTTTAAAAATAGAATACAGACTTACCTGTACACTTGTTGTTTTGTTTAATAATGGACTAAAGAATCATCTGAACAATTGTTGTTTTATTTCATAATGGACTACAGACTTATATCTATACATCTGTTGTTTTATTTAATAATGAATTACAAACTTAAAATTTATATTTATTTCTTCGTTCAATGAAGAAGTACAGACTTACCTCTATACTTTGGTTGTTGTAAACAGTTGTTGGAGTTATTTTTGCAACATAGTTCTTTCTGAAGTCAACTTGTTTCAGCTTGAACGTCTTTTCAAGAAATAAAAATTCACTTTTTGAAGAATCATTATATACACGGCACTCAATTGTGACATTGGTACTTGGCCAATAGTAAATATCACTCGGAAATGAAAGACAATCGCTGAATGCCTCAGTTTGAACAGAAGGTATAAATGAAAATGAAATTAATTTCCTCAAAAGACTATTGAAGGAATATAATGTTTTCTGTAAATGAAAAGTCAATCAGTAAAAAATAATTTATAGCTAACACATGTACACACACAAATACATATATGGCAAACAAAACAGTCAAACCTATTTTCATAAATCTAGCTGACAAATTTGGTAATGTGATTTCTTTTATCATGGAGTTTATATGATAAGTATGCATCATCAAAATAAATAGAAAAAATAACTAACATTTTCAGTTAAAATCAATCAGCAGAAAACACAAAATTATATTTTAATTTCTGACAGTCGGCATTAGAAAGTCAATTAACACTAAAAATTCATAATTTATTTAACACAAAACAGTGACTTCAATGTCTGGTGATGAATAATAGAGACCAAAACCAACTTAACGACTGGAATAGCTCTTCCTTAAATTGAAATTTTCCAAATTATTTGTTTTGAGGATATAAATGAAAGTTGGTGTTTTTATAAGTTACTATGTGTAAGGTAAAAATTAGTTGAAAGAGTCTTAAGATAACGAACTGAAAACTGCCATTTTAAAACCAAACAGATCAAGAACATTAGAAGCAAAAACTAAACGAATTTTTAAGACTGTTCAATAGTGATATAAAGAAAAGGACAGAAAAACGTATAACTGACAGAATGAAACCAAGAAGAGTCACGAAAACACTCTAGAGAATGGTCAAATGGTATACAATAATTTATCGAGCAGAGACAAAGTGCTAGGAAATTTGTTAAATGGGATACATAAATTTATCCAACAGAGGTAAGGAACTGGAGAAATGGTAAACAAGGATACATAAATTTATCCAGCAGAGGTAAAGAACAGGAGAAATGGTTAAATGGGATACATTAATTTATCCAGCAGAGGTAAGAAACTGGAGAAATGGTTAACTGGGATATAACAGTTTATCCAGCAGAAGTAAGGAACTGGAGAAATGGTTAACTGGGGTACATTAATTTATCCAGCAGAGGTAAGGAAATTGAGAAATGGTTAAATGGAATACAATAATTTATCCAATAAAGATACATAGCAATTTGTTTCAGTAAAAATCTTCTGTTCAAACAGTGAATAGTGATAGGAATAAAGAATATTGTAGTAATACAGTTTTATACTTTGTTATGAAAGTAAGAACGTTTTAAGGATAATGTAGCAGATAGGCAAACTTAGTCAAATATAAAATATAGTGAAAACAATACATATTTATCTGATAATTAACAGTATACAAATACTCAATGTTATCAATTATATTTATAGTACAACAGCTGGATACGTTAATATCCAATAAAAATATAACGCATAAGCTTATAGAATCATCTCATGAAATCATCACTCTCATATTTTACCAAAGGATAAAAAGTTTGACATTAAATTGTATTTCTCTTTAAAATTATTACCAAAATAAATATTGTAATTAATCACTTTTATCGTTTTATCTACAATGAAGGAAACATTTGACTTTTAATGTTTGAGTGCAAAGATACACAGTGTGGTCCTGTGCTCTGTCTATGACACTGAGCCAAACTCTGGACTTTAGCACAGTAAGTCATTAGATTAATTACCGATTCACGAAGGAACAAACTCTTTGGCAAAGAACCTTAAGCTTAAGGCTCTATTTTGTGTTAAGAGTAATCTATGCAAAGGGTTGATTACACTCTTTCCTTCATGGGGAAAATCAAACCACATGTATCAGCACTGTTAAGTTTGTAAACCAAATACTGACTCATTGTGTCATTAAGCGAGAGGACCAGTGATGGTACAATTAAGATTTGGTGCATGTAGTGAATACAGTTGAGACACCCAATTCTGTATCTTAATATTTTACTGAAATAAAGCTTATTCTAACAGCTCTGGTATCAATCAGAAACTCTGTACCTTGTCAATAATACTTCAAAAAGTAGGTACCAAGACTAATCCAGCCCCAGAAGTGCTGGGCCAATTACACTTTTTGGTGCAATTTGTTCATTGCACTTCTCAACATCAGAAGTGCACATTAAACTATTATTGTGTCAAATTACTAAACCTTACACGTTTTTCTCATTGTTTTTATTGATTATTGTTATGTAGAAATATCTCACAAAGTATAAAAAGTGCTAAGCCTCAATTTAGCTATTGATATTTATAAATATATATATAATTCAAATTAGTGAGAGATATAGACGACGTGTTTGTCAGTTTAATTCAAAAGTTCCTTTAAAGTGAATTTATCACATATTATTGTAAAAACAGAATAGAGATAAATAAATTGTCCTCTCAATTTCATTCTTGAGTGATTGAAAAAACCTGTGTGGAGTTTAATTAAAAGAGAAAATTATTTAAAGCTACAGATACAGCTGTGGTAATCAACAGTGAGGCACATTTACATAAAATATATGTTTAATTTGTTTTACACTATAAAAGATGTGGACTGTGCTGTTTGTATATTGTTGAAATTTATTGCTAACGAGACAAAGACACATACTTTAAAGAATGTAGTTCATAAATACATAAAACCTGATATTAGTGGGACACCAAAAGTAATACAATGGTAAAAGAAAACACAAACGACAGTACAAGTTAGCCTGTATGTGCGCAGCTGTAGAGGTGGAGAAAATATTGTAGAGATTACAACCACACCAATATAACCATGTTGACTGACCTTTATAAGTGAACAGAGAGAAATCAGCAACTTGGACACAAAAAGACTGTGATGTACAAGAGTTTACTAAACAATGAGATCAAGCAAAGAAAGAAAGAAGAAATGAAGAGAAACGAGAGATTGCCACGAACGATGACAAGTTAAAAGTGGTCTCACTGAAATGTTATAAACTTACTGAGGAAGGTTTTTCCAAGAAGTTTACAGAAGTCAACGCTGACACTGTATTTTCGTTTGTGGTATTCTTCAATAATACTTCACAAGGTGGGCTGAAATGTTCATCTATGAATATAATTTTGAAGAACTGGCAGTACAACTCCTATGTGAACAATTATTATTATGTACTCCAATAAAATGTCACTGTTCCAAAAGGGAAGTGCACCGATATATAAACAATAACCAGTGAAAATCAAAGCTAGGTATAATTGGCCTGAGGCAGGATGCCACCAAAGATTACAAGAGATTAAACAGAGAAGAGATCCTGAGCTCGTTACAACATGTGACTGTTATGTATAAAGCGTTTGAATGCCATGTTGTTGTTTATATTATTGTTTTAAAGTTTAAACAATAAAATACGTTGTTATTCATTTAAAATAACATTTAGAAATTTCTAGAATTCGGTAGATCAATCATATGTTTATAAATTTATGTAAATGAAATGTTTGGCGGCCTGGTGTCGAGACGTCGAGTCTCGTGCAAAAAGACAGACATGCGCAGATTACTTTGGAACTCTGTGGAAGCGACGCGATGGTTCGAGAAGTCTAGGCCTACAAATATATAAACAGACAAAGATGTGAGAGAAAAAGAGTCAGTCATTAGTTTTTATTTCGATTCAAGAAATAGTGTCTTTGTTCGAGAAGCTTTCAATGTTTGCTGTGAGGTTATTCAACTTAGTTTTGTGACTAGAGCTAGATCTACAGAAGCTGTGATTTTGTTTCGTCAATTCTTGCGATTCATTCGAATTACTGGTTGTGCTGAGGGTCGGCACGTACGGGACTGTTTAAGAGAAACAGAGGCATATTGGAAAACAACAAATCTGATACATTCGTCGAAAACATCGTAAAAGGAACTTCATCAAATTTATCGAACTGTGAATTTTTTCTGAGCTTCTTCATTTAAACTTCGGAATTTCTTCGTGGGACCAAATTCACACGCAAGACTGCAATTTGAGACTTTCATTTTAGATCATTATATTGGACACAGGTCAGTACCATTTCGTATCGTAATTAACTTTGAAGGTTGAAACTAGTGCCGTTTTGTATTGTAATTAACTTTGAATGTTGAAACTGAATATCTGTCATTGTTATTATATAATTTATGTTATATCTGTCACATATATAATAGCTTATTGTAATAAATTATACAAGCTGTTATCTGTGTCTTTTTGTTGAGTTCTGTCTACATAAACCATACATAAAAAAACGTAACAAGACACCATTCAAAAAAGTGCAAATCTGTTACCAACAAGCTTCTACAAAAATCTCAACATAAAACAGTTGGAGCTGCCTACAAATTTCGTACTGCTGCTACCAAAACTTGTCAGATTCACCTCAAAAATTAAACGTTATTGGTTAGCTCAAAGTAGAAAATGGATAAACAATACCAGTTGTGAGTATAGCATGAGAAGAAACATAGAGAGGTGCTAATAAATCACAACGTAGTAGTAGTGAATGCCATACTTTGATACCACAAGTTCCTGAAAAGGGGTTTAAACCAAACTTTAATTGAATAAAATGTTTGAATATCAACAAAAGTAGAATCAGGTGAGAAGTTTTATGATGGAAAAATCATCACACATGTTTTAAAAACACTCACATGAAAATGTGAGTGTTGTCAGATAATTAATATATTGAACAGTTTGTGCTTCAAGTAATCTGGTTTTATAAATAGAAACTTAAGAGTAGTAGAAACCAATAATTACAACTCCTTTTTACCTATTACTTAGAACTTGATAACAGCTTTCACCGTTTCCTTTTGTTTACGTTTTGAGCATTACAGTTTCTGAGCTCTGTTTCTGGAATTCTACTTTACAGTTTTTAAGTTTATTGCTTTTGTCTTATTTTATTTTATTAACTGTTTGAGATTAAAATCTCTATTTTGATTTCCTTAATGCATTTAACACTATAAGCCTCACTATTAATTCCTATTAACAAGTGAATTTCTTCACTTTCTTTTGTCATTTATATTCTTTAATTATTTTCATTGCTTCTCCTAATTCATCATTAAGCCTATTACAGCGCCATATTATTAGTTAAAATAATGTTATATGTATGTTAAAAGTAGTCTTTCAATAATTTCAAACGTTACATGCCACTGTATGGAAAAATGATTATCTGTCTGTTGGTATGCTTCAAATTAGCAAGAATATGTAGACAAAAATAAGTTTAAACCCAATTATAGCCACAATATAAACTACTGAATAGACTTTTTTGTGTGGAAACGTTAGTCAAATGAACCAAAATGTTTATAAATATACAAATGAGAAATGATACTTACACCAGAATTTCTCACACGAAATTTTATTTCTATTTGCTGGTTCATATTCCTCGTTGAGATAAAAGAGTAACAAAAGGAATTAAACTTCCATGTGCTTAAAATATATGTTCCACGTTTAACGTAAAATTTCATGAAAGAAAAAGCTGTGGAGAAAATAAAGACACCTTTAAAAACTTTCATATGATGATATTTACAATTTTATCAGTCAGTCTCATTTGAAAAGAAATGTTCACAGTTTCCACCTAAGCTATAGTTTACATGTTGTAAATGTCTAACAGAGACACATGGGTAATACAGTGTATAAAAGTAAAAGTACATCTATATTATCTTGCATAATTTATACAAAATATAATAACAGAAGACGAATGTTATACGACAAATCATGCTATGATTATAAGGTTAAACTTCTTACTGCAGACGGGAGTGAAATTATCACCGTAAGGTAATAATGTTTGTCAAGAATCAGTGCCTAACGAATAAAATTAGACCATAGAAGATTTAGCGAAATATATTTTCCATTTATTAATTATTTATTATTATTATGTTTGTAATAAAGTATGTGTGAATACAATAGCGAAAAAAAAAGAAACCTGAAAGTTTGTGTCTGTACTAAGTAGACCAGGGGTTCCTAACCTTTTGAAACCCGTGACCCTTTACCTAAATATTTGAAACCCATGTGACCCCTACTTAGGACATACTATCAGCAGATTCATTTTTCTTTTAATTTCTGTGATCGAGAGGGAAAGACACATCTAAAAATATTTTAAAATTCTGTAATTATTTATTAGGAAATTAAATCACATTGGTCCAACCTGAATTCACAAAAACAACATATATTTCTTAAAATAATATTAACATGGGTTTGAACAGCTATCCAACCCAGCTAGTGAATTGCCTGATGTCGCATTTCAGCAGCAAGCTTTGAAATTCGGGGACGAGCATTTGTTAGAGCAAGTCTCATGTCATCTCCAACATTCAATATGTTCCTATTCTTTGTTTTTATATTGACAAGAGTGGAAAATCCTGCCTCACACAAGTAGGTACAAGCAAATGGAACAAGGACACGTAAAGCTATCATGCTGACTTTGGAGTATGACTGATACATAGCGCACCAAAACTGAGACACGGATTTCACCTTGAAGAGATCACGAGCTGAAGAGTCGTTCCTTAGATCCAGAAATTAATCTTGGATATAATCTGGGATGCTGGATACATCAAGTTCAGAGCAAAATGGGTTCCTTACTAGGACCTTCTGTTCCTGTGATAGCTCAGGAAAGTAACGTTCGACTTCCTTTTCTAGAGACTGAAGATGCTCGGTAATCTCATCCTTGAGGAACTGATCCAGTTGGATCTGAGACTCATCCGTCACTCCACAAAGTTTTTCAAACATAGCGATGTTTCCAAGATTGGTATTCCGACACCAGTTCTGCAGTTTGGAAACAAAGGCCCGAAGACTATCTTGAAAAAGGAAAACATGTTTCCTTTCCTTGAAGCTTCAAATTGAGCTTGTTCAGCTGGTCAAAAATATCGGCTAGGTACTCAACCATTTTATTCCATGATTCATCTTTGAAGTAAGCTTTAAGATCTTTCCTTTCTTGAGTCTCCACGAATAGCTTTATTTCATTTTAAAGACACGACTAATAACGTTTCCTTTCGACAACCATCGTACTGCTGTGAAGAAGAGAAGGACTTCGTGGTCAGCATTCATGTCTTTGCATAGTTCTTTGAATCGGCGAGTGTTGAGTCTTCACATAATTTACAATTTTGATCACAGATTCCAGCACTTCCTGCAAAGAGGGAGGGAAAGTCTTACTCGGTGAATCATGCATTGGATGCCCTTTGCTTGAGGTGCTAGCTTCTTCACTCTCGACTGGAATCCCAGCATAGCTGGTGCCTCATCCGTACAAACCCCACACACGTTTTCCCATTGAAGATCTTCGTCTTGAAATAAGTTGAAACTTCTTAGATGGCATCATCAGCTTTTGTTGTGGTTTTAAGTGCACTGCAGAATAAGAATTCGTCTTCGATGTCACCTTAATTAATGTATCTCACGAAAACAAGCAAATGAGAACATGAACTTACATCTCTTGACTCGTCCAGCTGAAAGGAGAACAAAAGGGAACTCTTGATTTCAGTCAAAACCTGTTCCTTCATATCCATAGACATTTTAGAAATCCGCCTCTGTATAGTACTATTTGACAGGGATACTTGCTGCATCTTCTTCGCACTGGATTCTCCAAAAATAAGATTTACTGCTTTCATCATGCAGGGTTAAAGAAGTGTTTATCCAATCGTTTTAGGCTTTTTTGTTTAGCAATTTCGAATGCAATCTCATATGAAGCATCCACTACGGCTGCACTCTGCTGCTGAAACGACCAACTTCTATCGATTCTTTGGCTTTTAAGACACCATTTATTTCGTTTGAAAAAATCCAAACATTTCTTTGCGTGTTCCGGATGTTTCGTCTCGAGATGACGCTTGAGTTTTGATGGTTTCATTGACTCTGCACTCAGGACAGCATGACACAAAACACACTGTGGTTTCTCGAGGCGGTCGTTGGCGAGCACAATGGTGAAGCCAATGTTGAGGTAGCATTCTGAGTATCTGCGCCGTTTAGCCATAGACAAAACTCACTTCTACTGCTTACTTATCTCCTTGTTAAAATAAAATAAAAATGTTAAACAATGAACGCTTTGGCAACTGTAGATCTTACACTGACTACTTGTGGATGGTGCAGGTACAGTAATGATGGGGAAAGTATTGGGAGGGAAAGGAGCGTGGCCAGTCGCGCGATTCGTCATCCACGAATCAGCAACGGACATGTGATTCACGTGCCGACAGCGAGTACACACAAGTATAAGTACATGAGCGTGCACTCACATACTCACGACTCACTAGTACACACATACATACAGTTGCAGACACACACACATTCACACAGGCACGCATACATACACCCATAATATCACCTGATGACATTGACCTGACGTAGCACACGTTTTGATTTGCACTGGAAAAAAATGTAAGATCATGAAAAAGGTAATTGATGAAATAAAATTAATGTTATCCCAAGCTACTTCTAACAAGGCTACGCGACTCCCCTTCCAAGGCCTTGCGACCCCCCTGCCAAATAGACGTGTAGGTGTACATCTGGGTGTTATTACTTATCCAAGCATGTGAGCGACTGAGCATCAATAAATGAGGCAATTTATAAAAAAACACAACAAAGGAAGTGTAAATGCCATACTCCCAAAAGAAAGGAATCTAGAACCCTGAAAATTTTACAACTATACAAAGTGTTCTCTAAAACTGTGCACCTGATTAATATAACTTCTCTTATCCACGTACGTAAGTACATGCACATGTCTTTAATGAGGCAAGTTAGAGAAAAAACACAGTTTTTCTGTTTCTTGAAAACAATATGCTAACTTTTTTTTCCTACGCTAAAAAGGCTTCACAATACAAACACTGACAAAGTTATTTAAAATAGGCCAACCTAATAATCAACGCGTAATAGGGTGTTTTCACTAATTATATCATTAAACTACATATAATAAAATGTTCTTTAGGTACGTGTAAGCTTTTACAAGCGCCAAAGCCAAGCATGGCCAAGTGGATTTCGCGTTGGACTCGTCATCTGAGGTTCGCGGGTTCGAATCCCCGTCACAACAAACATGCTCGGCGTTTCAGTCGTGAGGGCTTATAAGGTAACGATCAATCCTACCATCCGTTGGTAAAAGAGGAGCCCAAGAGTTGGTGGTGGGTTGTGATGACCAGCTGCCTTATCTCTACTCTTACACTGTTAAATTAGGAATGGCTAACGCAGATAGCCCTCGAGGAGCTTTGCGCGAAATACAAAACAAACAAATATTTACATCCGCATCTTGTTTACCTCTGTTGCAATGAAGTGTGCGCGTGAACCAATTTAGATCGCAAAGTTGGAACGAATTTTCAGGACAGACGAAAACCTAAATACGAATGTAACATTTATTATTGTGTTACAATAATCTAGATTTGTAATATTTATGGCATTTTTTAGTCCTTTATAATTCACTAAAGTGTAACTTTGATAAGTTTAGGTATGTAAATAATATCAGGGCATTGCGCCTAATTCATTATTCCATAACACACCGTGGACAAACTGTAATAACAATATTACTTTTTTATTTTACCAAACCTTGACTTAAAAATACAATCTATAAAGTTGAGGCCTATTTCATTCTTTGATTCATCTACCTTTTGTGATCTTCAGTTTCGTGTATTCACAGCTGGAGTTAGAAAAACACACACTTAATTTAGTCAACTCTATTGTCAGTTAAAACGGTATAGACACATCACTGTCATAATAGGCCTAATGGTGATTTAATTTTCTTTCTGTAACACACATTAAAAAAGGTAAATATTTTTGCTGAAATGGCAAATGAAAGCATTGTATGGTATGGCATATAAATTTAAAGAAAGTTAAAATGGTTATTTGATAACATAGTACTCACAATTTATTGTTTCTAATTCTGTTTGGTTTTGGCATTGTCCATATTCATTAAGCGTAAGTCCACTGAAAGGAATTCCATCACAACCAACACACTCGTTCTTGCCACCGCAGACGTTACAGATATCTATGCCGTAATTTAGGCTTCTGTTTGTGTTTCCACTAACGCAGTGTCCACATCTGTGAAAAAGACACAATAGATCATAAAGCTTATGAAGCCTTTATATATATTTTTCTTTTCAGTCAATCAACGATTTCGTATTTGTGAATATTGTAAAGTTTTGTGTACGACCGCTTTCTACTACAATACCTTAACCATGATAACTAAGTTATAATAGTTATATGAGGGTAAAATTTCAACCAAAACAAATTACTAATTAATCAGAATTATGAAACTATTTATCGCTTAATACTTTTCATGATGAATGAACCAACAAAATGCTTCAGTTTTCAGGTGTATTTGTAATGTACAATAACGACAGATATTTGTTGAAGAAAGAATTAATTTTTCATATTCAAAGATAAACGTAAAACTTCATAATACCTTGTGAACTTTTTAAAAAAGTTATTTTAGCTTCTTTGAGGTTGGATGAAGTTATTTTCCTTGGATACTTTTCAATGAATAACTGAATTAATACTCCCATTGTGTGAAACTACTACATAAAGTACTGACATTAAATCATGAATACGTTGTTATATTTTACTGTATAATAACACAATTGAAAAAAGAAGGTTTAAAAACAGTAAATGGTTTCTCCTGATAAAATACTATATTTGTAATACGAATTCATTATATTATGGATACCTCTTACAGACATGTTCAAATGCAGCAAGATAATACGAAAACACAGTAATTCTAAAATGTGAAGAAGTCAACCAACCGACTTACTTATTATACAGTGTGAATAAGAATAGCTGTTGTTTTTCATTGAAAGTTATATCGAAGTAGTGACAAATCACCATAAAAGTACAATACCAATTTTTCAGATAGTAGACAACTAGAAATGCAATTTATAAACTTTCACACACTATCGGTAAACATATCAAGTCAGTACAAAAACATTTATATTGGAATTTTATTTGTAACTGCACTTTACTTGCCACTAGAGGAAAGATGTTTCAAAGCGAATTGCCAGGGTATGAAGTGTGGGAAGATGCTTTGTGAGATTGATGAATTTATTATTGAATGTTAATCTGTTTGATGTTACATAAAATTATTATAGTTCTTAACATTATATTTTTATTAATACTGACTTTTCTATTTACCAAAGGTAAAATTGAATATATAATTTGTAAGTAAAGACCTAATGCATATTTTACACAGCTGCTACCTCTGTAGTTTTGTCTATACACAGCTTTAATCCATGAAACAATAAAATACAGGTAGTCAAATAGTATGCATTAGGCCCCTACACGGTACAACTTCGATTGTCAAATCATGATATCACTGATATAAATAAACAAACTTAGGTTATATAAAGAAAATTAGAAAGGACTCAAACAGCTCCATAAATATTTCTGTAGAGTATTAAAATTCTATATATTATCCCATTTGTCACATTAATTAAAGTTGATATGATATTTCCAAACAAATATAATTTATTAATAATAGTGTTTATTTCATATCTGTCATTATCTATAAGCTTCATTACTGGATGTTATAACATTTTAATTTTATTGGCTTGTTTGTTTGTTTTTGAATTTTTCGCAAAGCTATACAAGTGCTATTTGCATTAGACGTCCCTAATTTAGCACTGTAAGACTAGAGGAAAAACCGCTAGTAATCATCACCCACCGCCAACTTTTGGGGTACTCTTTTACCAACGAATAGTGGGATTCGTAGTCACATTACAATGACCCCACGACTGAAAGGGCGAACATGTTTGATGCGACGGGAATTCAAACCCGCGACTCTCAGATTACGAGTCGAACGCCTTAACCCTCCTCGCCATGCTGGACCATTTAACGGTCTAACTGGGTGGAAGGGTATCACTGACATTATGGAAACAGCAGCCCTATTCGCAGCACTAGACTGTGAATCAAAACCTATTGTGTACAGTGAAATCAGTGGGGGGACTTAAACCAATTTGACATATTTGTAAAGAACGTCAGTCAGCGTGTGCAAACTGATGCATGCTGTCCAACTATAAGAATGTGCTGAATCACACAGGCTGGGATGTCGTGGAGAAACACAGAGAATAAGATACAACGAGGATGTTTTAGTTACTACTTTTTGACAATTGTAAACACTTAACATAGTGACTGTGGATAACGAGTATAAATATTACTCTAAGACCAAAATAAACTCTGAATGGTATGACAAGAAACTAAACAACTGTATTAATGTACACTGCTGGCCAAAATCTTAAGGCCAATGAACATAAAGAAAAATATGTGCATTTTGCATTGTTAGACTCTAACACTTATTTGAGAAGAGCTTCGAAAGATAAAAATAAGAAAAGGGAAAAATAAAAATAAAAAACGTTTTTTAACATTTAACAGAGAAATTGTGAACACTATGAAATTAACCTCAATACGAGCTGGTCAATAGTTTAAGACCATACTGAAACTAAGCGTTAATCGGTAAACACCTGAAGAAATTTAGTCATTTGTGTTCAATCGTTAGAGTTGTCAACATCTCCCACTGACATCTCTTTTGTTACATTGGGTAAAAATATGGCAAGGGCTAAAAGGTTGATACAGATTGAACGTGGTAGAATTGTCGAGCGGGAAAAGCAAGGTCTCTCTCAACGTGCCATCGCCAGTGCGACTAGGCGTGAAAAATAATTTGTGGCAAATTTATTAAAAGACCCTGAGAGATACGAAACGATAATTTCAAGCGGTCGGCCCAAGAAAATTTCGCTCGTATTGATCAGGATGATTCGCTGGTATTGTCCGACAAGACACCAGCCGATCGTCGAACCAGATTAAGGCCCTTACGAATGCAGAACGAAGCTCAAGAACAAAAAGACGGAATCTAGAAGAAAAAGGCTTTAAAATCTCAAACGTTTTTAAATGCCACACCACAAAACAGCTTACATAAAAATTGCTGAGAACACCAAACATGGGACTTAAAAAAGTGGACGAAGGTTTTGTTCTCTGATGTAAAAATTAACCTGGATGGTTCAGATAGCTTCCAACGTTACTGGCACGATAAAGATAACCCACCAGAGAGAGTTTTCTATACCACAAAGTTGAGGAGGTTCCATCATGATATGGAATGCTTTCTCCTTCTACGGAACAGTGGAACTTCAGGTTATACAGAGGCGTCAAACAGCAGCTGGATACATTGGCATGTTTGAGAGCGCATCCTTATTGATTGAAGGCCCTCGCTTGTGTTGAAATGACTGGATCTTTCAGCAGGACAACACTATAATCCACTCTACCCCCAAAACAAAGGACTTTTTCATGGCAAATAACGTGATTCTTTTAGACAATCCACTGTGTTCGCCCGAAGTAAACCCCATTGAAAATGTTTGAGGGGTGGATGGCAAGAGAAGTCTATAGAAATGGACGTCAATTCCAAACAGTGCATGATCTTCATGAAGCCATCTACACCACCTGAAATTACATTCCAGCCAGCTTTCTGCAAAAGCTTATATCGGCCATGCCAAAACGAATGTTTCAAGTTATTCGCAATTGCGGCCGTGCAACTCACTACTGAGACCTCTTGTAGGGCATTTTCTACCCTGTTTATAACTTCATTTTGGTATAGTCTTAAATTTTTGACCAGTTAGTATTCAGGCTAATTTTATCATGTTTACATTTTCCCTATGAAATGCTAAAAAGTTTTTCCCTTTTTCTTATTTTCACCATTCGAAGCTCTACTCAAATAAGTAGTTGAGTCAAACAACGAAAAAATGCGTATTTTGTCTTTGTGTTTATTGGCCTTAAGATTTTGGCCAAGAGTTATATATCACTGAGTGAAATATCTCACGAAGAAAGTAAACATTAGGGAGTAACAAAGTTTGTCATACACTGCTTGTACAAATTTTCTTGAATGAACTATTTTAAACAAAGATTTGATTTATGTTAATGTTTTATATAAACTTGTTGCCTGGCATGGCTAGGTGATTAGTGCGTTCAATTTCTAATCGGAGGGTCACAGGTTCGATTCCCTGTTACACCAAACTTGCTTGCCCCTTCAGCCGTGGGTGCGTTATAATGTGACTGTGAACCCCACTATTCGTTGGTAAAAGAGTAACCGAGTCGTTGGCAGTGGTGTGTGATAACTAACTGTCTTTCTATATTCTTACACTGCTAAATTAGATATGTCAAGCCGAAATAGCCCAAATGTAACTTTGCGTAAAAATTCAAAACAAACAAACACAAACTTGTATAATGGGCTGTAGATCCTTACTGATGGGATACAGGGGCTGTCTCTTTAAGAACAGAACTATTTCATTAAAAATGCTTCTAATTTTGAAATAGACAAAAAATTAACTTAAAAACTCGTACGTCACGAATCTTTAAATATGCAAATTATGAAACATTTTAGAGCAAATTGTGTTGAACATCGCATGTTTTTCAAAATAATTTTACTGCAGCTTGTTCAACTGGTGCCCCCAGTGTCTCAGCGGTATGTCTGCGGACTTTCAACGCTAAAATCCGGGTTTCGATATTCGTGGTGGGCAAAACACAGATAGCCCATTGTGCAGCTTTGTGCTTACTTCAAAACAACAACAATGTTCAATTAGTCTACTGTATAGTTATATAAAAATATTTTAAACTCCGTTTAGACGAATTTAGAAGAGTAAGAAAGGTCATCTCTAAACCTTGACTGAATAGGAGACCATGTGAATTTATTCAACATATCAACCCTCTGTCCTCTTAAATTAAAACTTTTATTGTGTCTGTCTAATCATTGTAACATAAGAACAGCTCGGATAAAAATACATTTATTGATAATGACAGCTTGAAAACTTTAAAAATGTTTGAGAGGTAGATGGTAAGGGAAGTCTATATAAATGCATGATTTAAGGTTCAGCGGTTGAAAGATGAGAAGAAAAAAATGATGATAAATCTGATAAAAACTGGCATTTCCATTTATTAGTTCCATGTAAAGACAATGAATGTTATCCAAAATCATTTTAAAAAACAAAAATTATATTCACCCATTTTGTAGAAATTCCAGAATCAGACATATCCCAAGCTGAGTATATTAACAATGTGTATTTCATTGCCTCCCACTTGTTCCACCAGAGCCAACTTGAATTGGCACGGAATCTTATGTGGTCAGTCGCAGAAAGCAGGACAAAACTGTGGACGTTGGAGAACTCTGTCGTTTTGTGTAAATTATTTAAAGTACAAAAGTCCTCACCAGAAATCATTTTCATGTCATACCTAACGACTCTAAGTGATGTCTGATGAAAAAGAGGTTCCCACTGTCCACCTTTCTTGTGGATTCTAGCCTCCCACTCACCTACACAAAGAAGCATAATGACAGATTTAATTGATAACGTAAAAGTTTTTGTGAATAATTTTTACTATCAAAATACCAGTTGTTTTCTAAGAAATCCACGACTACCCTATTACTTGTTAAAATTAAGAAATATTAAAGGGTACAGTCTATTTACAAGCCTCACTTGCACAAATGTTATTTATGCAAAAACGTTACTTTATTGTAGATTTAGCACAAAATAACAAGGTAAAAAAGTCAAACAAACTTAACATACATCATTCCTGCAGTAGAAATGTGTACACCATGACTTATCAAGGCAGAAATTTCCTCATAAGCAGAATCGCTCATGTAATTGCTCATTATCCATTCCAGAAGATGCTTAACACGTTATTATCAAACAGTAACTGTTTCAGTAGAGGAACGCTTAACAGTACAAACAAACAGTACACTTGAAGTATTAATATAAAACACGTTACATACATTGTAATTTATATTAAGATACTTTTGAAGCTTATCTCTTTAAAACACAGTCGTCACGTCAGTGATATGTACAGCATATATTATTCATAATATTGAATATCAAAGGGCCTATGTAATTTCAAGTGGTTGTTTTTCCAAAGTGGTCAATAAAGACACGTAATAACTTCTTCAAATTTTCTCACCAATCAAATTCTCACCCTTCCTACTGAAGAAATAAAGTACCTTATAGGTCTCACCCGTTCGACCAGACTTCTTCTTTGGGGTTTAAACTTTAGACTTAAGAACCAAACATTCAGTTAAAGCGTTAACTGAAATGTTTGTATAAATATTTCAACTCCCAACAATTTCAGTGAAAGATTTATAACCAAACTAGAGCGAGGTTCACCATTTGCTTACCAGTTTTTATTTAGTTTCGGAATTATAAGACAGAGGACACTATATCGGTTCTATGTCCACAGCAGGTATCGAAACTGGATTTTTAACGTTATGAACCACATAATTTTCAATGTACCACTTGAGAGGGGTCTAAATTAGGGAAAAATAAGACAACGAAAACGACAATAGAGCCTCGTCTGAGACATGTAAAGCACGCTATATCTCATATCTTTCGTCAAAATATTCGGAAGCTGTTTTTATTCTTTGAGAAACAATTACTGAACATTTAAAATGAGTACAAGGTAGCTTCCCACCAACACTGTGACATAAGAAATGAAGTGACAAGCACGTGCAGTATGTGGAAGTATTTAGGTATTATAAATATTCAAACGTTGGGTTTATTTTTACCATCGTGTTTCACTCACATGTAGTAAAATGACGAGTTTTTTAAAGTTACTTCTGTTTATGGTAGTTTGTATCTGCGAGTTATTTCATAACACTGACATTTGGTTCTTGTTTGAAACGTTATTTCCTAGTAATATACTGTCGCCTAAGGAAACCACAAGCTGTAATCATATGTAACTGTAAAAGAAAGTTTACATTACAAATTTTATAGATCAGTAAGCACTGTTTTAGGTAAAAAACGTGGAACCTCAATACAAATGAAACCTTTTGTTTAGAATTTTGCGATACTCCATTTCTAAATTTTTCCAAACATTTAATTCACAATTAAAATAATTCACAAGACGCAAAGTAAATTAAAAAACATATAAATAGAATTTTACACGTTTAAGAATTAAATATTTTAAAAAATCAAACTTTCTGATTATTTCCACTCAAAATAGTTCCTCGGTCCTTTGATATTCGTAACAACTAAAAATATTACATTCTGTTACTGAAGTTTGCCCCCGCTGGTTGAGCGGTAAGTCTACGGACTTACAAAGCTAAAATCAGAGGTTCGATTCCCTTTGGTGGACTAAACAGTCAATCCAATGTGGCTTCGTTATGAGAAAACACAAACACAATAATAACAGTTATATTGTCATGGAAACTTATCACAAGTCGGCTGGTATTAAAACTTTGATTAATATACAGGGTGTCCCAAAAGTCGCGCACCATATAAATTTTTATGTTAATACATATGAATAACAATTTTATTGATAATAATCATAACAGATGCTCAAACTGTTCACCCTCTGCTTTGATATATCCATCAATTCTCTTTATAAAACTGTCTTTTACTTTGTTGAGGGTTTCAGTGCTAATCCTTTGACATTATTATATGTACGTATGGTGCGCGACTTCTGGAACACCCTGCATAATAGAGAACAACGGTATTCCCTGTTACACAAACACATATAGATATATAAAAATAAGTTTAAATGCCCGCACCAGTCGTCTTGAAATACGTTTTTACTTTAAATGGGTTTCTCGTCATCACGCATCTTATGGATATATTCATCAAAACTTAATTTGTTTGATAATGTAGGAACGAACTAAAATTTCTGGTTCATTATTTAGTGTGAAGAGTCCACGTCATTTAAAGTATCAATACTATATGTATTTGGTATTCAGTTAAGGCTTTGATGATCTTTTTATAAAATTGTTTCACGAATTTGCATCCCTGTCGCTTCAAACATTCTCTCCCTTTCAACCGTGGAAATGTTATAATGTGACGGTCAATCCCACTTTTTGTTGGTAAAAGAGTAGTCCAATAGTTGGCGGTGGGTCGTGATGACTAGCTACCTTCCCTCTCGTCTTACACTGCGAAATTAAGGACAACTAGCACAGATAACCATTGAGTAGCTTTGGGCGAAATTCAAAAACAATTACAATTACTTAACGCGTCGGTTTATGTAGTTTAAGGCGCGATTCTCGAATGTTCAACAATCTTCAAAGACACTCGAGCATTTGCATTAAACAAATATTTTTTTTTATTTTTACGCTCAAAAATCTTCTAAAAATTTAGAAAACATGCGGTCTTGCGCAACACACATCAGACGCCATATGTCACATGTATCAAACTGAAACAAAGAAGGTATTAAAATAAACGTATAACGGTAAATCCGTTATACCTCTCTCCCAAGAAATTAAAAATTTTCTTACAGACATCATTTACATTACACGAATGTTATCTTGCATTCTTCTGATATTGTCTGGCTAACACGGTTTAGAAGCTCACTTTTACCGAGGAAGATATCTAATGCTCTTGTCAAAACATTAACGTTTGAAGTTAACTCATTTATATTTACATTGAACGGTTCATACTTTTCAAAATTTATAAGTGTTCCTTGTAAAATTCTGTAATTTTTTAATTAATGAGTATTAATTACAATTCCATCTTCCGAGGCTTGTTTTATCCGGACTGTAGCTGACCAATAATATTCTGCTCTGTCTCTCAGCGAGTTAAGTTATATTGTTTAAAGCGCAATTTTTGAATGTTCAATAATGTTCAAAAACACGCAATAATTTTCGTTAAACAAATAGTGTTGATTCTTTGTGTAAAAAATTTTCTACAAATTAAGAGAAAGGACCGCACTTACACAATACAAATCCAACAATATACGCCACATGCATCAAATCCATATTATGAGTGTTTAAAAAACTCGTAACGGTAAATTTGTTACAGTGAACGTTCAGTAACACAATAACCTAATACCAATACAATTTTCACAATGCACATATTTAAAAGTTCACATCTATATCGTGTATCAGATGTGAAAACACGAAGTAACGAGTAATTTAAAATAGTATACGACTTACAAATATATCTATATAAAACAAACTAACCTAAATGACTTGAATGAGCATGAAACACAATCATTCCTAAAGACCTGAGAGTTGAATGTTCATACAATGGATTTGTATATTCCGCAACTGGTCGTCCTTGATCGGTTTCATTTACAGTCAGAGTTGGAAGCTGGTCAAAATGTGGGTTCCTTCGGGCAGATGGAGCATAGTTAACTTTCATCTAAACAGAAAATATTGTTTTAATCAGTTATGTAACCAAGGAACGATGAAAAGCTTTATTGACACAGCACAGAATTGATGTTAAGTTGGACATCTAAATACTGTTTGTTTGTATACTTAGACATCTAAATACTCTTTGTTTGTTAACTTAGACATCTAAATACTCTTTGTTTTTTAAGTTGGACATTAAATACTGTTTGTTTGTAAAATTGGACATCTAAATACTCTTTGTTTGTTAACTTGGACATCTAAATTCTCTGTGTTTGTTATGTCGGACATCTTAATACTCATTGTTTGTTGAAGTAGACATCTAAATACTCTTTGTTTGTTAAGTTGGACATCTAAATACTCTTTGTTTTTCAAGTTGGACATCTAAATACTCTTTGTTTGTTAACTTGGATACATAAATATTCTTTGTTTGTTACGTTGCACATCTAAATACTATTTGTTTATTAAGTTGGACATCTAAATACTGTTTGTTTGTTAAGTTAGACATCCAAATACTCTTTGTTTCTTAAGTTGGGCATCTAAATAGTGTTTGTTTATTAAGTTGGACATCTAAATACTGTTTGTTTGTTAAGTTCGACATCTATATACTGTTTGTTTGTGAAATTGGACATCTAAATGCTATTTGTTTGTTTGTTTGAAATTAAACACAAAGCTCCTGTAACGTATTTTTTATGTTTTATGTTTTTCGTAGACTAAACGCAACAGAAAAACACACATAAAAGCTTGTATAATTTACTACACTAAACTATTAACAAATATAACAGATATAACATAAATTATATAATAACAGTGACAGATATTAAGTTACAACATTCGAAATTAATTACAAAACAAAATAATACTAGTTTCAAACTTCAAAATTAATCACAATACAAAATGGTACTGGCCTGTGTCTAATATAATGATCTAAAATGAAAGTCTCAAATTCCAGTCTAGGGTGTGAATTTGGTCCCACGAAGAAATTCCGAAGCTTAAATGAAGAAGTTCAGAAACAGTTCACAGTTCAATAAATTCGACGAAGTTCCTTTCACGATGCCTCCGATGAACGTCACAAATTCGCCGACTCTCAGCACAAGCAGTAATTCAGATGAATCGTAGAGATTGACGAAATAAAATCACAGCTTCCGTAGATCTAGCTCCAGTCATAAATCCAAGTTGAATAATTACAGCAAACACTTAATCTTTCTCAAATAACTGACTCTCTTCTTTTAAAATAAAACTAATGTCTGACTCTCCCTGTCTCTCTCGCATCTTCGTCTGTTTATATATTGTAGGCCTAGACCCCTCGAATAACCGCGAAATTTCTACAGATCTCCAGAGCAATCCGCGCATATCCGTTCTTGCACGAGACTAAACGTCTAGACACGAAGTCGCCAGCACTTCATTTACAAACATATGATTGGTCTACTTAATTCAAGAAAATTTTAAATGTTACCCTAAATGAATCACAACATATTAGTTTAAACTTCGAAACAATAATATAAATATGGAAACATAGACAATAGAAATGAAAATCCAAACACAACACGACATGTCGTCGTTTACAAAATATTTACACATTTACATAACACTCCCCCCTTAAAAGTAAAAAAAAATTCAACTTGTGAAAACTTTTTTTGTTTCTTTGTTATTTAAACCAACTTAAAAGGGTTAAATCCAGTGGATTCTTTAATACCCTCACGAACTGCAAACAATAACAAGGGAACACCCTCATCCCAGTTCATTGAATGTTTGTGGCAGTAATTTGGTGGAAACGATCAAAAATACCTTGTGAGTCACGATGGTATGCACTGGATGAATCTTGATGGAGGTTTAGATCATGCATGGCTTGTTGAAATAGCTTGTACATAAAATTTAGGTCTTCATCTGATTGCACAACTTTTGGAATCCCGAACATGGTAAAGAATTTGACAAGAGCCTTCACAATGTTGGGAGCAGTGATTTTTCTCAAAGGGATTGCCTCAGGGAAACGTGTAGAAGCACACATGATCGTCAAGAGGTATTCATTTCCTGCTTTGCTTTTTGGCATTGGGCCAACACAGCCGATAATGACCCTAGAGAACGGTTCTTTAAAGGCAGGAATAGGCTGCAGTGGTGCTTTGGGAATCCCCTGATTTGGTTTTCTAGTCATTTGGCAAGAATGGCATGTCTTACAAAAGTCAACAACATCTTGGCGCATCTTTGGCTAATAGAAATGTCGTCGGATACGATCTAAGGTCTTTTTACACCTAAGTGTCCCGACAATACATGGTCATGAGCAAGACTAAGAATGTAATTTCGATAGCATTTTGGAATGACGATTTGGTGAATAACATTCCACTCTTCATCAGCAGCAACGTCAGGAGGTCTGTATTTTCTCATTAACACACCTGACTTCTGGTAGTAACAAATAGGGACAGTTCCTATTTCATTTTCATCAACGGCCAGTTGTAGAAGAGAACGAGTTTCAGGATCATTGTCCTGTTCCTCAACAAGTTTGTTTCGATGAAGAGAGTTGAAAAATGACTTAGAGTCATCAGTAGAATTTAAAGTTGAGTCAGAAATCTCATCGATGTGAGACATGAATGTATCAGATAAAGAGAAATCCTCTTTGGATTCCTGAGAACGAGTAACAGCACAGGCGGGAAAAACATCAGGAAACTCTTCAACGAGTTGCTCTGTACTAGGAATAACAACAGGTGCTTCAACAACACGAACCTCTGGTACCACCTTACTACCAGCCAAATCATTCACAAAAAGCATAGACACACCTTCAACAGGCAATGAAGCTTTAATACCCACAGTCACTGGGCCTGAAACTAAGTCCGAATGTAAATCTAATCTATGAAGAGAAATAGAAACGACGCCACCTTCTACACCAGAAATGAGCACAATG
This sequence comes from Carcinoscorpius rotundicauda, assembly GCA_011833715.1. Taxonomy (NCBI): domain Eukaryota; kingdom Metazoa; phylum Arthropoda; class Merostomata; order Xiphosura; family Limulidae; genus Carcinoscorpius; species Carcinoscorpius rotundicauda. The sequence continues at coordinate 4,379,828 of CM022400.1, forward strand.
TCCCCAACAGATGACTTTTCAGAAAACGGAAGTACACTTTCCAAAATCAAACTCTGAAAAGCTCCAGTATCCCGCAGGATTTTAATTGGTTGTAGACGTGAATGGCCAACAAAAGAAACAAAACCTTCAGTGATGAAAGGCTTAAATTTGTCCTCAACAAGATTTTCAGGTACATCAATAATATTGGGCTTAGAATCCACAGTGGACTGGACAGGGTCAAAATCATTGGGAACCAATGATGTATCCAACGAGGGCGAAATGAAACTATGGGGTGATGGCTTGTTTTTTATCTTATAGCACTCAGAAATCAGATGGCCAGGTTTCTTACAATAAGCACATGTTTTGGATGAGAATTACACGTTTTGAGTAGATGACGAGCTTTGAGAATAAGATGGAGTCTTCGTTTGAGAATTAGAAGTTTGCTCTTTTTTGTCTCTGTCGACATTTGCATAATATTTGAATGAGTCATTGGGTTTCTTTGCTGTGTGATTTGTTTTGCTTTTGTATGAGAAATCTTTGTGAGTCAAAGCATACTCGTCTGCCAAGACAGCAGCATCATGAATTTTGGAAGCTTTTTGTTCATCAATATAAGTTTTTAACTCTACGGGAATACATCTTTTAAATTCTTCAACTAACATGAGTTCTCTGAGTTTTGAATAATCCTCTTTGATTTCTTGGGAATCACACCACCTGTCGAAAAGAGTTTCTTTTTTACGAGCAAATTCGACATAAGTTTGGCTGTCAAACGTTTTGTAACACGAAATTTTTGTCTATATGCCTCTGGCACCAATTTATAAGCATTTAAAATGCATTTTTTTAAAGTTGCTCGTAATCATAACTTTGCTCGGCCGTGAGTTTGGAAAATACTTCCTGGGCTTTACCCTTGAGAACACTCTGAAGTAATACTGTCCAATATTCGGTTGGCCATTTTAGCCTAAGGGCCAATTTTTCAAATTCCTGAAAATATTTATCTACAGTTTTTCATTGAATGGAGGTACTAAACGAATTTGTTTGGAAGCATCAAAATTATCCAACTGCATTTAGACAACCTTTTCTTCTGTGTGTGACTTTCTCATACTGATTTCCTTATCAGCTTTTATGCGTTCTATTTGTATTTCGGCATCAAGGCGTTTGTTTTCTTGTTATGCTTCAATACGTTTTTGTTCTGCCTCAAGTCGTTTGGTTTCAATTTCTAAATTGAAGGCGTTTGTTTTCTTGTTATGCTTCAATACGTTTTTGTTCTGCCTCAAGTCGTTTGGTTTCAATTTCTAAATGAAATTTCATTTCCATTTCCATTTTTTTAGTCGAAATCTGGGTCAAAATGAGCGACAGGCAATTGTTGTGCAAATTTTTGAGATAAAACTTTTTGGCTGACTAAATGTTCAACAATAATTTGTTTAATATCTACTTTCTTCATTGCTTGTTTCACATCTAAATTAAAATGTTTACCAACATCAAGCAATTCAGATTTTTTTAATTCACTGATTAATTCGAAAGAGGGATTCTGATTAAATTCGTTTATAAAATCTTCAAGTTGGAATGCCATTTTGAATATACAAGCCGTCTATCTGAATAGAATATAAATCTTATTTTAGAATAAAATTAAATTGTTTGTTCGATATCCCGGACGAGCCCCCAATTTTCTGTTACGTATTTTTATGTTTTATGTTTTACGTAGACTAAACGCAACAGAAAAACACACATAAAAGCTTGTATAATTTACTACATTAAACTATTAACAAATATAACAGATATAACATAAATTATATAATAACAGTGACAGATATTAAGTTACAACATTCGAAATTAATTACAAAACAAAATAATACTAGTTTCAAACTTCAAAATTAATCACAATACAAAATGGTACTGGCCTGTAATTAATATAATGATCTAAAATGAAAGTCTCAAATTCCAGTCTAGGGTGTGAATTTGGTCCCACGAAGAAATTCCGAAGCTTAAATGAAGAAGTTCAGAAACAGTTCACAGTCCAATAAATTCGACGAAGTTCCTTTCACGATGCCTCCGATGAACGTCACAAATTCGCCGACTCTCAGCATAAGCAGTAATTCAAATGAATCGTAGAGATTGACGAAATAAAATCACAGCTTCCGTAGATCTAGCTCCAGTCACAAATCCAAGTTGAATAATTACAGCAAACACTTAATCTTTCTCAAATAACTGACTCTCTTCTTTTAAAATAAAACTAATGTCTGACTCTCCCTGTCTCTCTCGCATCTTCGTCTGTTTATATATTGTAGGCCTAGACCCCTCGAATAACCGCGAAATTTCTACAGATCTCCAGAGCAATCCGCGCATATCCGTTCTTGCACGAGACTAAACGTCTAGACACGAAGTCGCCAGCACTTCATTTACAAACATATGATTGGTCTACTTAATTCAAGAAAATTTTAAATGTTACCCTAAATGAATCACAACATATTAGTTTAAACTTCGAAACAATAATATAAATATGGAAACATAGACAATAGAAATGAAAATCCAAACACAACACGACATGCCGTCGTTTACAAAATATTTACACATTTACATAACACTCCACAATGGATTATCTGTGTCCTCTGAACCACGAACATTGAAGCTCAGTTTCTTGTGGTTTGAATCCGAACACGTACCTTTGTGCCAGTGTAGTTGACGTCTAAAAAAAAAGAATGTTTGAGACCCTCCTGGATTGAAGAATAACAACTGTGTGTGAGGTTATAAATATTTATACACATGTGATGTATCAGTAGATGAATAGTAAATGATCTATAATTAAATAGGTTTATAGTGGCCTATTCGATATTTAGTGTTAACTCAAACCTACAAAACATGTCAAGTCCACGTACAATTTATTCATGTAGTATTCGTGTTAACGATAGCTAAGCGGTTCGGTATCGGTAAAGGACAACTGACGAATATATCAACCAACAATAGTCGTTTTGTCCATGTTCTCAATGAGAGAAATGTGAATTGCACAGTGAACGCGACGGACAACCAGAAATTTCGCGTTTTGTAAATAGATTGTAATTCAATATAAATCTTTAATTTGTGTTTATCTTTTTAACTGACTAGAAATTTGTTTTACATTCTGAGTTTCTAATGGTGCTTATGTTTGTTTGTATTGCAAAGCTGCATAATTTACCCTATGGGCTGAATCCGCTGCAATGCTTGAGTCTCGAATTTTAGCATAACAAGCCCTCAGGCTTACCGTTGGGCTACGAGAGAACATCCAACACGTATGTAAAACAGCCATTGTCTTTTTAGTCCAAACACTTTTTAGAAAATACATTCAATATGAGCCAAGTTTACAGTTTCAATTTCCTTTGTTGTAAATTGTTGTCTTTGTTATGGTATAATATGACATGTACTTGTTTCTCTTTCCTAATTTAATCTTTGAGAAACGTAATGTTATATTTAAGTGGTATTATCAGTTGTCCTTCATATATTAAAATTAAGTTTTCTGTTTCCGTTCTAGTTATGTGCGTTGAGAAACAATTCGAGAAAAGAATACGAAACCATCAGTTTCATAGGTTATCTCATAATTTGAAAACAATTCATTATCACGAACTACAAATGATTGTGACATTAACGGTTTGTCACAACAACATTGAAGTTAATGTTTTCGTAGAGCGTGGGTTGACCCTGTATTATTTCTATGTTGCAGGTAAGATATGTACGAGTCTTTATTGTACCTACCGCAAATTTTCTTCTTAAATTAAATGAAGAATAATAAGTCCAATGTGTGAAATTTTGTATAACATGAAAGAAAGCTTTCTGAATTTCTGAAACAGAAAGGGCAGGTCATATCAGGTGAATTTCATTTTTTACTCAGACAAAATTCGCAGAACAAAATGAAGACTCACCATGAAATGCAAATGAGAACTATCAACAACCACAGAAGATCCGAAGAAGTCGTACGTTTTTAAAATTACTAAAACTTGAAACTCTCCACTATATCCAAGAGTTGGAGTAAACCATATTGATGTGTCAAAATAAAATGTTTGATTTCCTGCAGGCCGTAAAAATTCCCATCCTGAGCTGTAAAAGAATTGAACATAAGAAACAAACCTCAGTAAAAGGTCAGGAGAAATTTCAACTATAAGCTTTTTGTTAAATCATGTATAAAAACAGTCCAGTTATAAATAATCGGATTATATTTATTCAGAAATAATGTTTGGTGATATTTAAACTTTAACCTATTTTAGTTGAAACATATAAATATAATGGTCGATTAAATTTAATTTTTCAATAATTTCTATCAGTTTCCCAATATTAAAATATTTTAACAATAAATACTCTTTAAATAAATTTATAAGCAACACAAATACATGCCTCTGAATTGTTCTAGTATATCTGTTTATCAAACCAATAATATTTTGAGAACGATACATTCATCTACTACAATAACATTTGACTTTTAAAGTTAGAGATAAAATATAAAGAAAACAAAATCATGCTGATACGATACACTTATCACGAATATTACATGCTTATGTTTCTTAAAAGTTCTATCAATGTTTTGGTTATTTCAAACCAAAATACAGTTCACACAAAAACAATTGTTGGATGTTATAATGTAAATAGCACCTCAACTACTACGATAAGATGGAAGGAGGATCAACACTGAAATATTTTTGAAGAACTTGTTTCAACACACACCTCTGTGGAACTGACGTCTGGAAATACGTGCGTTAAACTATTAACAAGAGCTTGTTTTACAGACATATGTACAATACCAAAATAACAAGGTGGATGTTGATCTATCTAGGCCATCCCATTCATTACACTAATCTTTATAATAGAAAGGCAGTTCATTTCAAAAGCCATTCAGCCTGTTGGAGAAGTAAAGCTGTCATAGCTGAAGATGACTTACCCTGCCAAGATGCATAACTATGTCTTACCATTAAATACGAACAAAGATAGTGCATCAATACCACTATTTTGCTTAACAGTATTAAAACTTCAGTTATTTTCCTTCTAACTCTTCTGAAGAAAAAATACACAATCAGAGGTCTTATCTTCCCAGAATAGACTGACCACCTCATGTATCATCTAGTGACTTTCCTCTGAATCCTTTTCAACAGTAATACCGCATGGATATTTCCTTTTTACTAAAACCTAAGCATTTAAAATAAAAAACGCCAGTTAAACACAAGAGTGCTGAGATTGTAATACACATCCAATCATTCTTCTACATCTTGAGAAGCTTATATCAAATGCTGCTTGTGAATTCGTAATGTCATCCTTATCGAATTGATAAGCACTTTGATTATGGTTAATCCTCTATGGAAAGTCAACATGTGTGAGATAATGAAAAGCCTTAATTTTGAGTGAAAGGAAAGGATATGACAGGTATAATGTGGTTAATGTATTATTATTGTCTGTTTCTTTGTTTGTTGAAGTTTGCAAAAAGCTATTTGATGGTTAACTATACGAGCTGCCTTTATTTTGAAATGAGAAACTGGATGTTTAGAAACCATTCAACACCAATCGCTACCAAAATTTCGGCTACACTTTACTCATGAATATCTGGATTGATTGTCTAATTAATTATACTGTCTCATTGACTGAAATCACAAACATGTTCAGTGAAGAATTTGGTAAAACTATCCATATATTATAACTCAATTACCCTAACTACTAGACTAGGTCAGGCTCGTACTATTATTATATTTTTTTATTTTCACTCAGATGTCGTTATTAATGCTTAGGTTGCTCAAACTGAAGAAAGAAGAGACCATCATTCAACTCAAGTTGTCTTAGGTTAATTTCATTTTTAATCTCTTTTTCCTTTGCCTTTGTCCTTTTCTTGGATTCTATATCTGTATCTGGTTCTGACACTAATATGAGTAATAACTGTTTGAAATATGGTCTTAACATTCTGAACTAGATAACAACAAGAGTTATAAATGAGTTTAGAGGATCTGTGTTTCGATTTTTGCTTAGGATCGAAGTTTATAAAGAAATTACAAATTTGTAAGATTTTTTATAATATTTACCGGAAAATACATTTTAAAATTAAGTTAGATAAAGATCTCCCTTTAGGTAAATGTATAGATTTTAAAAGTTTTCTAAGAGAAGACATTTTCTAAATTTTTCTTTTCTGAGCTGTATAATTAAGCTGAAGTGGTATCCATTCCCAATGGTGCTGCTCCTTTGTATACATGTTACAGAAGGATAGAAAAACAAGGCATTGCTTAGTTGCTTCAGATCTTTTATAAAATTTATAAATTTACAGCCTCACTGGTTGATTTTAAAATATATCTAGTTAGTGTTATCCTCATTTAAATCTAGGGAATTGTGCTATGCTTGTGCTTTACATATATGTGTATGTATTTCTATTTCCAGGCTATTAATGCCCTAAATTAATAGAAATTTCCATTATTCCTTCTGGGATCTAAACATTCGCCCACGTGTTTGCGTGGGAGGCGACCCATGAAGGGAAGAAGAGGATCTTGGACTTGAATTCTTGTAGATGGGCAGCTTTAGGGCGGCCCCAAGTTGAATCAGCTAATACACTTGGGATATCGTCAACCAAGTACCAGTGTTGGACGTTCTCAACATGTGTTGATCACATTGTGTCTGATACTGGTGACTGGGCATAGTGCTCACAAAACCCTGGTGTTGTTGCAGTGTCCTTATTTGGCATTGCAGTGTGTCCTCTCAAAAAGTTCCATGGTGGGTGGGAACAGTGGACACTGAAATGTATTCTATTTATTATGGATACTCCTATCCATTAAAAATTAGAAAAACAGATAATTGGTAAAAAACCACGTATGAACGACTCTGTTATACAGTCACCATCATAGTCGGACTCAACCCCTCGATTTATGATTCCGCATTCATTATATGAGAAATATCCTTAGGGTAGATGTCTCCCTTTTTCGTTCAGAAAATATAATAGGAATTTACCGCTCCCCTAGTCAGTAAGGAACTTGCACTCTGGAAACAGTTTGGTGGAAACGTCGATATCACAACACCTGAAACTCCTAAATCTGAAAATAACTTAGTGAGGTTAGTCCCCATGCACACTTCAATTCCTCAAGAGAAGTTAAATTTGAAAGTTATTTAAAGAACTCCGATTCTCGAGTTGGAAATATCCCGTGGTTTCTCTAGCTGAGGCGATTAGCAATGGACCTTATCTCCACTCGTGAGAATGGGATAATGCTGCATGCAAATGTATTTATTTTGATGTTTACATTGCCACATTCACTTGCAATTATAAAGACAGGACACGTAAAGTGTAAGGCAGAGCCATATATTCCCAAACCTCTCAGATATTTTCAATGTCGGAGGTTCGGCCACTCGAAAAAGTCGTGTTGTGTCTCTTTGATTTGAATTCGTTGTGGTGATAAAGACCATGATGCCTTCTAGTCAAAACTAGAACCTCGCAGTGTTAATTGTCACAGTTCCCACTTTTCTTATTTTCTTTCTTACTCTAAAAAGATGGAGAGAAAAGAGATGTAGTTCTTAAGATACTTTCAACAATATTTTCTACCCAGGGACTCAGAGGTTATCGTCATCACTCGATCTCAGACATATGGTGCATCACGCCATATGAGTCACTTTTATACTGTCTGAAGAGCCTTTTGCCCTCCATAATTAAGTGAGTTGATAAGTCAATACCCATATCTGTCTACACCGTTCCTTCCAGTGGTTCCCCTGATTTCAGTTTCTTTGGCTTCATCTTCTAGTGTCTGTTCGGGCCCATTTTCTTCTTTAGCCCCAAGATGCAGAACGATTATTCATTCACGCTTTCAGTCGCTGAAATCTACGTCCACTGACAAATATCTGCCCACTCGACTTAAGGCAGGATTCATGGAGGTTGATAGACTTCCTTTAAAAAATAGTCAGAAACAGAAGAACTCTTCACCCAAGTAAAAATGACCACTTTAATGTGTTGGAACTGTTGAGGTTTTCATTGTAATTTGGATGACATCAAGTGGCTGATTGATTCTAATCATCCTTACAAGAAACGTTTCTGAAGTGTGCCGATACAGTTACCTTTCAGAAGTTTACTTTGTACCTAAAGAACAGGTTGTGCAGTAGATGAGTGAATGGAAGGATGGCTCAATTGGTCGACCCACCTTATCTTTGCCATTTGATATACCCTTGAAGGTCAGAGCCATCCGTGTTCCTTCTTTCACACAATCACTGTTTGCTCTCACGACTTGTCTCCTGGAAAGATCTATGATCAATCAGACCTTGATGTTCTTATTGAATAAATACTATGTTTTTCTTTAATTCTCGGGGACTTTAATGGGCATAATTCCCTCTTTAGTGGTGCTGATACTTATGGGAAGAGTCATTCCATAGAGCAAACACTCTCGGACCACAATTTTTCTTTCTTCACTTCTAGTTCATATATTTATATTCCTGCACCTAGTCAGTCTTTTACCGCTATTGATCTCTCTATCTGCTCTACTTTGCTCTTCTCTCTCTTCTCTTTTGAGATTGACAGTGATCCACAGTGAATTGATCATTCTTCTATTATTCTGAGGAAGACTAACTGTATTCAATGCCACCTAGCCAACTAGCCTCTGGACCAGTTCAACTAGCTCACCTTCACAGCTATCTTACAACAGCATCCAACTTGAGGTTGTGCCTTTCTACTTCTGTGGGCTATGATTTTTCAGAATAAAAAGTCTGTGATTCTTTTCTTTGACCTTCGTAACCAGGCATAGCTGGTTGAATTTGGTTTGTCCTTGGATGACATCGCTGTATCCACTGGTCAGCTCATCACAACAAAGCTTATTACCATCCCAAAAAGTGACTGTTCTTTGGGTCATCTGAGCAAGGTGGATACTCCTGATTGGGATCCCTGCATTCTATTTGCCCAAAATCTTTCAAGCCATCCTTCCATTCTCATTAATGCAGATGGTTCGAAATTAGGTGACTCTGTGGTTGCAAACAGGATCCTTTCTACAGTTTTTGTGTTCAATCCCGAATAGTACACCATTTCTCTTGTGCTGGATCGCATAAAACTAAGCAGTACATGAATTGTACTATTTAATATCAAAATACTTAGCTCTCTACCTGCCCTGAACTCGCTTCACATCAGTTCTTACCCTGTTTTCCTCAATATTCATAATCGACCATTTCTTATTATCCATTTATATTCGCTTTTACTGGATACCAGGCCACGCTAGTATCAGCGAGAACATGCTTGCAGACACCACAGCTTGCTTGCTCTGGTGCTTTCACTGCCGTGCCTATTCTATACATGAACTATGGTCCTGTATTCAAGGCTTGGCTCTGCGCCGGTTGGCAGTCCACTAGGAGTGACCAACGTGATAACAAGCTTTTCCAGATCAAACCTCCTATTGCACTTTGGCCGTCTTGCTTCCATAAGATTTAGAAGAAGGATATTGTTCTGACTAGGCAACACATTGGTCGCAGTTTTTAACTGATCACTTTTGTTTATATGGTACGGCTGCACCAATGTATAGTCACAATAATTCACATTTTGCTGTCATACCGTCGTTACAGCCGTATATAACGGCACTATTTTAGACATATATTTTTTGTGGGTTTTACCTTTAACGCTGAACAGTGTCGTTGGCGATGCTGACACTGTTCATCTTACTTTAAATTTTAAGGGTCATTAACCTTTTTAATTCTATTTAAGTTTGTATCATAAACTTGGTCATTGTTTTATCTTAACTTGATTTCTTTTTAAATGTTTAAATAATTTCACTTTTATTGTTTTCCGGTTGTTTGGCGCAGATAGCATAGTTGCTTTGCTTCAATAAACGCCAAATAACCAAACAACCAATCGTTTAAGACCTACCTAACCTCATTTAATTTACGTCGTTTATTTTGTTGTAATGTTCGTTTGTTTTGTCAATGTAAATGCATATATCTCAGTTACTTTTAATTTGAATACAATAAATATTTTATATACATGTTCAACAGATGAATCTAGTATGTTCATATTGTATACAAAACATTTATTGTATTCAAATGAAATTGTAACAGATAATTGTCTTTAACTTCAGTTGTTGAATCACGTACAAGATATTTAATGTGGTTTAATTGTATATTAGTCAGTTACTTTTTAAATAAATGAAGCTGTTTTATTACTTGTGGCATTACACAAATGTCTGTAAAACATGATTATCACAAACTATAGAGATAATTGCCCGTTAACAGTTTAAAAGGTTAAAACGCGTGTTTCATCTTATAGTTCACGGGAGTCACGTGTAACAATAGATTAAAATATGAGCTAAAAGGGTTTGATAGAAGTGACAGACAATGCTGAAACAAAATTAACAGCCCTGATCAATTGGCATATTTTTCTCCTTAAATGACGAATAAGCAACCTAAACAAAAGTTACAATGGTCAATAACTTTTAACCATTAACCAAGGGAGATAACCAAGCAGTATCGTCCACCATCATAATTACTTTGAATCAAATAATAGAAGTGGATTTCATTAAAACCGGAGTCTGTGCTTCGCAGGATTTTTGAACCTGTGTGGTCAAATGGTTAGTGCAGCTTACTCTTGGATATGGTTCTGAACCAAAGAAGATGATTTTTAGAATGTCTTATTTATTCTCATATTTTATTCATAAATCTTTATAAATAATGGTGAAGCATGGTTCATTTTAACGTCGTTTAAATAATTTGATGAAAACATCACCTTGCATTGATATTGTTTTAATAAAAAAACACACCTGCGTGTGTATGCCTTGTTAAATCAAGTTAAGCCTTTTTTACAATACATGGTAATATTTTTCCATATAATAAATCCCATAACATTAATAATTTTTAGTATTTAAAAGTTATTGCTTCTTCTACTGACAGAAAGAACAACAGAACTAAACCTTAGATTGTAAACTTATTTAATGATGTATAAACCTACCTTTCTCCTTTTCTTGTTTGAATAATGAATATTCCGGGTATACGTGATGAATTACCCTTCTGATTAATGTTGCCAAGTTCTAGCCAGAAATTTTCAAGACTGTTTAGTTTCACGGTTTCAAATGAACTTTCTGAATTTTTGTCAGGAGTGGTCATCATTTTATTTTCAAAGTCCGACATTTTAACACTTGGAACTAACGAAACAAAGAGAAAAAACTTGCACATAAACAAATTTTAAAATTCAAACACATTTACCCAAATTCAAATATTTTTTTGTGCAGCGTAAGCATGAAATTGAATTGTAACTTTTTATGTTCCCATTCAGAAACTAGAATATAACTCAAGCCTTTTAAGCCATTTAATGTTCTTCTACGTCAAAGTTTCTGGAAAGATAAAAACAATGTTATGAATTACTTTTATTGAATTTTTTATAAAAATATTTTGCATGAGCATAACTGTAGTTAAACCTGACTTTTATAACTTATACAGATAAAAATATAGACAACTACATAACATATTATTTTGATACAGTTTAGAATAAAATTTTGAAGTTTATAGACATATGTTTTACAGATTGACCTTCACCTTTGGAAAACCACCATCAATAAGTTCTACGAACTGAATAAATAAACGTTTTTATGGCATGACCTACATTTTGAAGGACCACCATCAATAAGTTTTATGAAAGCTTATTACGATATGTTTTTATAAAATTACTCACATTTTGGAGGACCACCATCGACAAGTTCTAAGAAAAGATTGTCTTTAACGAGAAACTCAGTTTCTTTGTGTGCTTCGTAAAATATCTTTCTTTGCCTAGACTGTAAATGAGGCTTGAAGGAAGAGGGCATTACCATCTGACAAATAACATGTATGTTGTGACCTGTCCAGAAACCAAAACGTTCATAATTAAAATCCTAACCTATGAAATACCAAAATTAGATCATGGCTGAAAACTTTAAGAAAAATAGTTTACTTCTAAATTGTTTTATATTTTATAACGCATTTCAAAATAAATGAATTGGTAAGGCATAATTTACTAACAATATGTGTATATTAAGCCTTTTTGTATCTCAGAAACGCTGGAATGGGTTTTAACACTTTTTGTCTTGAAGCAGAGAACAACGTCTCGACCCTCCTAGATCATCTTTTATTGAGCTTCGAATTTGACAAACTCGTTCCTTGAAATCGAATGTCAGTGAATCGTTCCAAAAAAAGTCTAAAACCACAAATACTGCACTTGTGTCCCTAAATTTTCATATATCACTAATTTCCAATTGGTACTTAATACACGGATTGAAATATTTTCTTTATTTTTTGTCTCAATAGATGAATTTTAACAAATAAAGATCTTAAGAGTCGTTTTGATAAAAAAAATGAAAAGTATGTTACACCTTCATATTGCATTTTGGAACAATGACTCAATGAGTTGTTAAAGTAACAAAGGAAAAACGGTTACCAGAGAAAGTGGACAAGTAAGTTAAGTATTCATTCAAGATTGATCCACAAGCCAATAACAAGTAGGATCAGCATACCCATGTAGTTAGGATATTGGACTCGAATCTGATGGTCGCGGGTTCGAATTCCCGTCACATTAAACATGCTAGCCATTTTATCCGTGTATGGCGTTACAATGTAACGATCAATCCCATTATTGTTGGTAAAAGAGTAGCCCAAGAGTTGGCGGTGGGTGGTGATGACTAGCTGCCTTCCCTCTTGTCTTACACTCTTAAATTATGGGCGGGTAGCGCAGATAGCCCTCGAGTAGCTTTGTGGGAAATTCAAAAACAAACAAACAATTTTCTAAAGGCTATGGTTACTTATTTTCAGTCAAAACAATTGTGATATGACTTCGCCCATGTTATTTATTGGTCACTTAGTGTTATCATTATTGCACTTAGTAAAACTTGAATGATGAAGTATAAAGATTATATTTTGATTTAAAGTTTCAGATTATCAAAAGTTTTATCAGATTTAGGCACAAAAATTTAAAGTGTAACTGAGAACTTGGAAATCAGAATAAAATGGTAGAAAGTGCGACTGAAGTATATTTTGTCAGTTTTTATTGGTTTGGTGAGTTCTCTGATAGTTGGTAAATTAGTACGAAATGCCAGCACAGTGAACTGAGTTCTTTGATAGTTGGTGAATTAGTACAAAATGCCATTATATTCTCATTCTTGATAGACATATGTCACAGTAAATACGTTTTTTTTATTCTGAATACATATAAACTGCATCTTCAGGACTTATAACGAAACTATAAATTAAAGAAAAGTTGCATTGTAATTAAAAAGTATCATTTCCCACAGAGCTTTACCTAACACATCGTGTAAACTTTCACATATTCACACTCGAAAGAAGTTCAAACGTATTTCGAGTGCTTTTGTGTTATACAGTAAGTAAAACCACAACAAAATATACTTGCATTCATCGAGAACAATCAACCTAGCTAGTCCATATTCTGATTGACTTTTCGCTGTGGCTCTAATTTCATTAACATTCAACAGAACGTTATCATCAGGTTTTATATAATTTCCTTTTCGTTCTTGAGAATCTACAAAAAGTAATTAATTGAAAATTATTAGTTAAGTACAAATCTACTTTATTCACGCCAACATTGTAGTACCTAGTTTTATTTAATACAAATACACTCTTATAACAAAGTACCACTTTTTATTTCACTAATTATTAAAACTGCAGTTCCACCTTTCACACACAAAAAAGGTATTTCTGCCAATCCAAACTTTTAAACCTAAAATATTAAACAATGTAAATATTAAGTTTTAATGTATATGTTAAGAAATAAAGTTACACTTGGAACGTCGAATTCTCTTTGTAAATTTTTCAGAAATAAACTTCTGAATTTATTTGTTATCGAGCTGTTACTAGCTGCCAGAATTGGTAACCAGTGTGATAAGTTGTGTATGATTATTAATTATTCAGTTTTTCTTCACTTGTCACTAAGTTAAGCTGCTGCAGGGGAATTCAACTCCTCGCCAGTAACCTGGCGAAATCAGATTCATTATGTGCTTCACAATTTTTAGTGAGGGGTATACAACGATGTCACAGACACCAGAAACGATGATGTCATAGTTCCAGAAGGTGTGTTGCAAGGGCAGGCTGGAGACAAAAGATGGTGAAGCAAAATCAGAAAGGGTGACACCAGAGGGCGTGTTACTACAGATAACTTGTGGGTTTACATGCTGATGTTGCTACTTTAGTCGGATGGTTTTATTAAAGTCCTTTAAGAGGCATTAGTAAAGTTCTGTAGGCAGAAGGTGCAACTAAACTTCTTGAAGGAGAATCTATTGTTATAGGCAGATGTTATTTCTAAAGTTTCTGAAAGCAAATAAGTTTACCAGGCAGATATTTCCTTAGGATTGTTGATAGATTTTGAATTATGTTTATCTCTTTACTGGATATGTTTTATCAAGGCAGATGATCTTACTAGGTATACTTAGTCTGCCTTACGGAAAGCAGATGCTATTATGATGATTCTATATATGTACTGTGTTACTGAGGGTCGTTTTGAAACAACTATTATAGCATATATAGGGTTTATCATGAATATCATTCATTATTTAAATGAGGTACTTACGTAACCAACAATTTACTTTGCATACTTTTAACTTCCTCAAAAGGATAGTTATTTAATTCTCCATATAATATAACATATTCTTTCACTTTATAAGTAAATATTCACATAGAATAAATATTGTACGAGTGATAATGTTTCGCATGAAACACATTCTTATGTTATCCTCTATTCATGATAAGTTTTGAACCCGCGACTCCTGGATTGTAAGTCGAGCGTATTAACCATGTAACCATTCGAGGCCGTACATAAAGAAGGCTAAGATATAAGACAAACGTGTCACATGATCTAAACTTTTTTTCTTTTTTTTTAACTGTGTGTTACGTTACACAAGACATGTTTGTTTGGCCTTCAGAAAATCATCTTGCAAATTACAATGAAAATGTTTTGTTTTGGAATATCTGGCATTATACAGTAAAACTTTTAAAATTACTTACTGAAATCGAGATCTATTTTTTGTGTCTTCTGTTACAAACAAAATACATGCACATGTGAATCTAAAGAAAACATTAACAAAATAAAAACAATTACCAAACTCCCAGACAGCTATTCTGTTGTCAACAGCGACCACTACAAAATTAAAAAAGCCAGCCTCGTTTTCATTCACGGTTGAACGTTCATTGTAAGTTTCAGAATGATCTGTGTTACGTCTATTTTTCATTATCTGAGGCATCATCCAATATAAGCCCGTTTTAACACCTGAGAAGCGAAACAATGTAGTTTAAGTTATAAATAGTCGTAGCAAGAGAAAACTATTCTAAATTAAAATATGGTTAATAGATCTCTATAATCATGCACAAGTAAACTAATAATCGAATATTCTACGTACACGAATTTGCACTTGAATAATGTACAATAAGGATACTTAAAAACTGTTGTTTGTAATAAAATAAACATACTTACTTTACAAAACATTGCATGGAAGAATTAATAAGAAATTGTATGCTTGTAACTACAACTTCCATTATAATATTGTGGCAAATATTCTTATGTTGACATCTCTTTGAAGAAGAGGTATTTTTACAGGTCATTACACGAAACAGGATTTTTCACTAACAACTGGATATTACCCTGACACTTGGAAAAAAGCCATCATAACCACGATTCCAAAGAAACACACCAACAGAACCAATCCAGATAATTTCCGTCCCATCAGTCTGTTAAGCTGCCTTGGCAACCGTCTTCTACATTTTTGTGAGACAAATAACATCCTTCCTGAATCTCAAAACGCCTCCAGGAAAAACAGGCAAACAACAGATCACCTCACACGACTCCCCGAATCAATCTATAAAGCTCTTAACAACAACCATGTAACCATTGGTGTATTCTTAGATGTCAAAAATGCATTTGACAGCGTTTGGCTCAATGTCATCAAATAAAGCTAAACCACCTAAAGATAAATCCGACCATAGTTAAATGAATATCTAATAGATAAAACAGTACAAGTAAAAGTCAACAAAACTATATAGAAATATTTCCATATAACTGCAGGAGTGCCCCAAGGACCAATCCTTTCTCTACTACTGTACATTATTTTTGTCAGTGAAATTCCCTTCCTGAATTTAACATACACGCACAATTCACAATACGCAGACGATATCGCAATGTGGAGCACCACCAGAAACCCAGTGATGGCCATGTCTCGCGTACAAGAATCACTGAACAGCGTCTCAACATGGAGTGACAAGTGGAGAGTAGTTTTAAATCCAACAAAAACACAAGCAGTCACCTTCTACAAAAACCAAGAAAAAATCTAGAAAAAATAAAACTTTCACTCGGAAATACGCCCATTAACATGAGCAAAAACATTACATTCCTTGGCATCACTTTCGACACAAAATTAACATGAAAAAACCCGTTAACAACATACACTCAACAATTAAAAAACATATTTCACACTTCATGACCCTAAACAGTAGACACTCTAAAAGCTCACCAAACACCATTATCCAAATATACAAGGCTTTCATCCGTCCACTAATAGAGTACGGATGTCAAGTTAAATATAATATGTCAAATAACACACTCCAGAAAATCTAAGTTCAACAAAACAAAATATAAAGATCCGCATTCAGTCTATCATAAGTCATTCCAATAAATTATACACTTCAAATCAGCAACTTACCAACACTAAAAAATAGACTAACGGAAATATCACACAAATACAATTCAAAAGCAGAAAATAGAAACAAATTAACGGCATCACTCCACAAATTAACTAGTGCACCAACAAAATATATTTCACCTTACAACATATTTCAAGAATCACAAATTACATAACAAAGTACTTAAAGAACAAAACTCAAGTTAATATTACGTATTTTTTTAGGTCCCGGGCACAGGACAGGGAAAACATTCGGCGCCTGTCCTGTGAAAGTGGTTTTCTCTCGAAGCATTCCCGTTTCCCACCACAGCTAAAACTTTGGCATTGGATCTTTAGATCCCAGCCCAGGTAACCCATTGCCAAGTCCTGAATCGGGATGTTCAGTTAATATTTACTTTGACATCTACTTTTCGGGACGGGACCTGGCCGCTTTCTCCGGTGCTGCCTTTGGCTCGTTCATGAATAATATAAAGAATACCGTCCTTTTCCCAAAAAAGAGTTTAAAAATTAGGAAAAAAGCTAAATTCAATAACCTTACATGTAAGGGGACGAAGAGGAACCACAACATTCCTGAATACCCTAGTTGGAGAGAGAATTCTTTTACTGATTTCTCTCTCTCCAAACTAAAACTCCTGCCACGTTAGTTTTGCGTTTTTGCGTTACAGGATTAACAGATTTGCCTAAAAGCAATACCATCACTGAAATATGTGGGAATAACAAAGATAATACGTCACAGTTTATTCCCAAAGTTTTCTAAGGATTCATAAAGGTTCCAATAAAAATTTATAAGATTAACAATTTCCTCTCACTGAGTTAAACTTTATGGAACACTATTATACTTGTTCAGAGTCCAAATGGTATATTTAAAAGTGTTTCTATATATAAATATGAGATAAATTAAAATGCAAGTTGTTTTACTAACACACGAAACACACAACATACACTTCGACAGTGTAAGTAGCCTTCTTTTGGTTTGTTTTTGTCAAAGTCACCAATATCGATTGGAATGGCACATACATACATATTTCGGACCAAAACTGTTTTTGTTGCGCGCCATCCATTCAAATTAGATTTAGCGAAAACCGTTGTCGACCATAAATATAGTTGACTCAGTGAAGCTGAATTACCATTTTATATGGTTCTTTTTTTAAAACAACAAAACAAACTAAATAAAGAATGCGGTGTTAAGACATACACCAGGCCTAATATTAAAGTGTTATGTTAAAAATACGATAGGCTTAATATTGATGTCTTATGTTAAAAATATGGTGGGCCTAATATTAACATTTTATGTTAAAAATACAGTAGGCCCAGTATTAATGTATTATGGTAATAATACAGTCGGCTTAGTATTAACGTCTTATGTTTAAAATACAGAAGGCCTATGTTATGTAAATGTCGTGTAAATATTTTGAAAACGACAACATGTCGTGTTGTGTTGAAATTTCATTTCTATTATTTATATTTCCATATTTGTATTACTGTTTCAAGGTTTAGACAGTGAAATACGTTGTTCTTCGTTTAGAATAACATTTGGAACTTTCTAGAATTAGGTAGATCAAATATATGAGTATAAATGGAAATGTTTGGCGGCCTAGCGTCTAGACGTAGAGTCTCGTGCAAAAACATATATGCGCAGATTACTCTGTCGAAGTTCCGGTGAATGTTAGAGAAAAAAGAGGCCTAAAAGTATATAAACAGTAGAAGATGCGAGAAAGGAGAAAAAAGGAGTCAGACATTAGAATTATTCAAAAGAAGAAGAGTTTATTCAAGAAGTAGTGTCTTTATTCGAGAAGTTTCCAACGTTCGCTGTGTGGTTATTCAACTTAACTTTTGACTAGGGCTAGATCTACAGGAACTGTGATTTTGTTTAGTCAATCTCCACGATTCATCTGAATTACTGTTATGCTGAGTGTCGACACGTACGGGACTGTTAAGAGAAACCGAAGCAAATTGGAAAACAAGGGACATTCATCGTAAAAGGAACGTCATCAAAATTATTGAACTGTAAATTGTTTCTGAACTTTCATTCTAGATCATTATATTAGATACAGGCCAGTACCATTTTGTGTTGTGATTGATTTTGATTGTTAAAACTGAATGTCTGTCATTGTTAATGTATAATTAACGTTATATCTGTTATATATTTATATTTAGTTTAATGTAATAAATCATACAAGCTGTTATCTGTGTCTTTCTGTTGCGTTTTTAAAACATAAAAAACGTAACAGCCTAGTATTAGTGTCTTATGATAAAAATACAGTAGGCTTAATTTTAACGTCTTATGATCAGGAAATGAATCTAACAATGCTTCGATAGTTAAGAAAAGGGGTACACGCTAAAACAACTAATGTAAAAAAAACATTTCAAAGACATTATATCTGCTATAAAAATCAAACATAACACAATTTCTTGATAGCAGTTTGCTGAACGACATATGATTCACACAAATGTTAATATACCACAAATTAAACCACTATAATTCAAACGTAATCTAACATCAATCGTGTTGAAATGCAGACCAAATGGGGACACAGTGTGACTCTCCTAGCGTTCTGGGCTATACACATGTACAGACAGGTATCATTACCAGAAATAATAAAATCAAATGCCACGTTTTTAGCAGTTTGTGTTTATTACAGAGACGACAGTGAAATGTTATACAAGTACTTTGTCCGACATGAGTAGCCAATGAGTGGGTTCCATTGATTATCTTTATTTCTTGTAGGCTAAATTCAAAATTATGGAAGAGAAGAAGTGTTACACCTTAAACAGTTTTGTGTAAATATAGGAAAACAAAGATTGGTGAGGAAGGCAACCAGTTGACAGCACTGTCAGTTTAAAGTGGCCATTCTTAACCGTTCAGTAAGTCTGTGGTGTCATTGATTAACAAAGTACTCACAAATATATCTATGGAACATGTCTGACAGTGCCATGTCTTAAAACCTCGGGTTTCTAGTTAAGTAAACTAGGCCTAAGTATGAGAAGAATTTCGGTCCTATTGAGGTTAAAGTTACCTCCTTAAGTATTTAAACTTATATAATTAAAGTACAGATATTCCTAATGTCAGCTTCAAATGTACTGGACGATTTAAACCTAATACACAGCATTAGAGCATTGACGTTTAGCCAAATATCATATATTATACTTTGATAAGGCGAAATACCATACATAACGACAGAAATATTTGAATAATTTGATTAATTTCAGTCCTGTTTTTATAGCGGACTATCTGCCACAGTATTCTAAAAAAATGCCTCTTAGGATTGCATCTTTTAGTGCAAAATGACACCCACACAGAAAGTTAACTGTGTTTAGTATATTTGAAAATGCTATTTGGAAAATGATATCTCGACTCACCATGACATTCACTTGTTCCTTTGTCATGTTTCGCCAACAATATTTGTTTCCTATAAATGACAAAAATACTTTTATTTTAATACACCATGGGAAACAATAATCAGCTTGAAACATTAAGCTTGAGACAATATAGTTTAATTATTAATTATTTATTGTATAAAACTATTATACCATTTGTAATGTCTGCTGTTACCTGCATTTATTGAAAATTTATTTTGCGTATAGTGTTATAAAATTAATATATGAAGCAACCTATAAGATTTAAGCCTAAACATATATTACTGACATGTTTTAAACTGAAGTACAGTGTTAGGCCCAGATTTAGTTTTGTGATGAGTCTGGAGGCTCATACTGCAAGAGCTTGGATTTCAATACTCCTGATTTGTACAGCTCAGATAATCTGTTGTGTAGCTTTGTGCTCAAAAATACATCAGACAGAAGCGAGTTGACCCTGTGATAGAGCTCTGGCATGTCGAGTTCAACTCTGAACAATACTACAAATATACCCTGTATTTTAAGTTCCGAGTGTTTTATAAAAGTTAAAATCAAACCCTTATAGTCATGATAGTGAAGATTTTAAATTCGAGGCGACGGTATATAGTTCTAGGAGTTTTGCCATAAATATAAAATACAAACCCCTTTCCAAGCATTTTGCAAACAGAAGAAAATAAATATTGATTGAAAGAAGTAAAAAACCTTTTTGAAGTGAATCAAAGTGCTAAAACACCGTTCAGAAACTCGAGGTGAGAAAAGCCCAGATAGCCCTTTGTGTAACCTTACACTAAACTTGAGAAAAAAAACAAGGAAACCCTGAAGTAGTTACTTCTAGCTACAATTGGAGAAGCTTCAATGGTATGGCCAAAATTTTACACCACTATTCTATTCTCAACATGTTACAATTATGTTTCCTTAATACACGAAAACACTAACTAATTATACAGCAGTAATAAGGCCATAGAATAAAATACAGTTCCAAACATACTTTTCTTCCAGAATGGCCCATTTCAATGTAATGGCAAATCTTGGAGAACATTCTCTGTTTGATGACGAATTACACTGAGAGCATCCATGAATGTATTCACACACTCTCAACTGTTCTTTATCAACTAAACAAGTCTTTTCTACTTCTGTAAGTAAAAACAATTATGATATTAAGTTATTTTGTGTTGAAAATATATTTATTTTTGCGAGATTATGGAATATGTTACTATGTCCTTTATACACTACATTATCTGTTGAACACGTTAAAACAAGATTCTACAAAGATTATGAAATAACATTATTAATATGATCAGGAGCTTCATTTAAAGTTACATATTCATAAGTTATGATATCAAAATGTATTTAATAATCACTAGTGTGAGAGTTTTTCTGTATAATACATCACTGGCTGTGTATAAATGGTCGAAAGATAATTATTCTCACAAAAATTTTACTATGGTAGTAAACATCCTCACAGATGGTTACAAAACATGTAATGAGTGCTTTATTGCAAAATATTTTTAACAAGTAGCTAGTTTACAGTAAAACTACGTGCCCAAGTAAAGGTAAAATAATAACGGGGTTGTTATATTTAATGTATTCATGATACAAACACCTCTCGCTATTTCAAGTCTGATTTTTCGAGAGCTATCTGCGCTAGCCATCCCTAACTTTGCAGTGTAAGACAAGAGGGAAGGCAATTAGTCATCACCACCCACCGCCAACTCTTAGGCTATTCTTGTACCAACGAATTGTCGGATTGACCGTCACATTATAACACCCCCACGGCTGAAAGGGCGAGCATGACTGGCGTGACGGAGATGTGAACCCGCGACTCTCAGATTACTAATCGCACGCCACCTGGCCATGCCAGCCCATTACTTAAAGTAACAATACATGATGCAAAAACAAGTAAACAAGATTTCATTCGCATTAGATGTTTCAATATTAATGCTTAATTGGATTTTAAAAAAACGATGATTTACCTCCATTGCTGTTCTAAAACTCATTGTTCAGTCACTAAGTGTTCCCAATATAATCATTATGGCCAGTATCGTTTTCAACACCATAATTTCCATTCTAATAAATTTCAGCAAAAGAGGACAAGTTCATTCTTAGACTTACAATTTATTAAATAATTGATAGAAAGTTGAGTTTAACGACAATGTTTAAACATGACAAAGACACAAAAATTCATTGAAATAATATTGGGAAACTTAGCATGAATGACGGCCTCGTAATATTGTTGCAATTCGTTTTTTTGGTTATTTTTCTCTTTAAAACTGTCTTTGAAATTGGAGTAGGCCTGAAAGCTTATGAAAGTTTGGTTTGTGTCAACTTTGAATTAAATTCTCATTTGTAATGAACGATTACCAGGAAATATGAACACATCTTTATTAGGTTGGAAAGTTCTTTCACGTAACCCTTAAAACATGTATGGTTTCGACTTATCTTGTGATGTTATCCTGGAAGATATTGGTGCTCCATTTATGTCGCAAATGGTTTTCCTTCATTTCCTTGTAAAACAATTATCTAGGATCTCCTTATTTAGATGTCGTATCTTTCGACTTTGTATCATTAGCCGCCTATGAATGTTTCTCTGACAATACGCTCCCTAGTGATAATGTGGGAAAATATAACGTAATTATCATATAAGTACGGTAACGAATTTCGTAAAATGCTGTCTTGAAATTAAAATAATGTTTTGTATTTCTGTCACGGAATTTGAACTGGAATGTCACCTTCTTGTTTGGACTCCTGTAGCACAGTAGCATGTCTGCGGACTCACATTGCTAAAAATCGGGTTTCGATATTCAGAGTAGGAAAGAGCACAGATTGCCCATTGTGTAGCTTTGCACTTCACTTTAAACAAACGAACCTTCTCGTTCGCTCTGAAATTTAATAAAGTTGCTTTTCTTTCTTGTTCACAAGTAGTTTTGTTTTTACAATTCTTTCCATAAGAAGTTGAATATTGGATAAGTTTGAGAAGGTACAGTAGCATTTTGAATTCCTTCTGGCGATCATACGTGGTTCTTCTGGAGATAAAACTCGGAATGACGAATGCAAAGTTACAAGTGTTAGTAACAGTGTACAAGGTCAAATGTAACTTTCAATATTTTATAATGTGTTCTTTACTAAATAGGTGACGGCCTCACTTCGACATTTTCAAAGGTCTGGTTCTAAATAAAACTATTAATGCTATCTGGAAAATAGTAAAATACACATTATC
Source organism: Carcinoscorpius rotundicauda (assembly GCA_011833715.1). NCBI lineage: Eukaryota > Metazoa > Arthropoda > Merostomata > Xiphosura > Limulidae > Carcinoscorpius > Carcinoscorpius rotundicauda. The sequence goes on from CM022400.1 coordinate 4,402,964, forward strand.
ACAGAGCTGACTGAGTACATGTAAAATGATAATAAATATGCAACCAAACCAGCGAATTAAAATGGTCACTTAGCAATGTAAAACTGTTGGTCGAGTCACTACTACCTCCTGTAAGTTCATCTTCGCGTGACTGCTACTCAAATAAGTTATAAATAAGCATGGTAACTGTGTGTATGTAAATCAACACGTACAATTAGATTTGATTATAGGGTTTGGATTATACTGTTTGGTATGTCTTACTCAGAAGGCTCGTCTTAAATTAGTTACAATGGGAGAATAACGTAATATATCACCGATGTAGTAATATAATATCCCAACGCTACGAAGTTAAAGTAATCTTACACTTATGAATTCTGGGTCGTTAATCTAACTTTCAAATATATCCCTTCCTGATATCTTTCAAAAATGTTTACTTATATGGCATTTGATATATTTCAGAATACAATTTTTACTAAAAATCTTACCTCCAGAGCATGTCAAATATGAATCACAGTCTTTCTGTGAGAAAAAAAAAAATTTGAATATAGGATCACTAAATTTCAAGATGCATACAGTGTCATCTACCGGAAAAATAGTTTCCTGAAATTTGTTTCGCTTGAAAACACGGAAAACGGTGATAAAACATTGTCATAATAAACATCGTAAAAACTGTTTTCTAAGGCCTGAATATTTAGAATATTCTTATTCAGTTAACTAAACAAGTAAAAGTATTTATTTGTAGATATACAACTAACAACTAAGTGATTTATATCAAATTATATTAAAGAGTTTCACTGTCCAGAAAGTTAGATTTCCTATCTTTAAAAAAAATATCAAAGTTTATATAATTGTCAATAATTCTGAATTATAACCATATTTGAAGTTCCAGTAACAAGTTCATCATTGTTTTGATCGGAATTTTAATTTAGTTTCTGTTGTTTCGAGTCCACCTGCTTAGTTTTCTTCACTTTACCTCCAACTCCAATCCTTCATCACTCAGAACAAACACAACACGTCAGTTTATTATTCTTTCTCTCCTTATAAACGGACAAAGAATTATACAAATACACTGAAGATACAGATTCATTGACAAATATATTTAAGGCCAACTTTTAAAGCACTGAAAACGATATCTCTTAGCTTTTCTGAGTATTATTATATCAACAAACATCCAAGAATTTTAACTTTATATTTAAACAGTAATTTTAAGTTATTTTAACTTCCACTTCCTGTCTAATGAGAGCTAAAATACAAGTAATTAAAATGACATTTCCTTGTTAATTCATTTCCAACAAAGTTTCTGTCACTCTATTTAAAATTTCTCTCTAACAAATAAATGTTTCCGTAACTACTATCTGTCCTTTAAAGTTGATTATTGACCCACAGACGCTTACATATTCTGAAAAACAGGCAGCCATTGCTACTACTACCAAGTCAGGGTCACATTTTTCGTATCCACTTTGTTCGGTGCAAGTTTCCTGAAAAAAATACAAATTTTCACAAGACTGAAACAGAATACAAAATCAAATAATTATGTACCTACCAATAAAAATTGAGTCAAAATAATTGTTAGTTAAACTCAATTATATCTTTTATAATAAGCTTGGAAAACTCAAAGTAATAATTACCGTGATTTAGTAAAACAGTTTTCAGACATATCAGTATTATCTCACTGATTACACTCTTGTAAATGGTTCAGCTCGGACTTCAATTTTAGTACATGGGCTTTGAAATCAAGAGTTCATAATTTATTCCAACAAGAAACGAGGTTTGCACTTTTGGACGATGGATGTGTCATAATAACGACCTTAAAATAGGCTACCACAACAAAAGCAGCTACAACTACGAGGTTAAGCTAGTTGGTGACAACAAAAGCAGCTACACCAATGAGGTTAAACTAGTCGCCCTATATCAATTTTTTGTTGGCAGTTCGTGCAATGCAACAACAAAGAATTTTATTATTTAAATAAAACAAACCTGTAATAAAAACATGAACACTGTGTATATATACATACAACACTACAATATGATTCATCATTTTTGTGTGTCCTTTATTTTTTCCAGCGGTTTCATCACTTCAGACGTAACCGTTCAGGATGTAATTTCACTGAGAATCCCTGATGAAAGCATTCGTAAACCGTTTTCAAGTAAACATAAATAACGTAAATTAAAAACATATTTTAAGACGTATAAACATAAAATAAAACTTTTATAACAATTAAGTGCAATAAAATATATTCAGAAGTAAATTAATTTTTAAGGCTGTCAATAATTTCCTTAATCATTCTTATTATAATTAAATAAAATTTTAATTTCTGTTGTTACTGAAGGAAAGCAGTTTATTTTTATAATAATTTAATACAGACAACGATATACACTGAAGAAAAGCAGATTATTTCTCTTACAATTTAATACAAATGTGATGTATACCGTAAAAATGTAGTTTAGTTTTATTATAAATTATTAAAAATATTCCATTTAAACGCGAAAATTCTTGATCAAACGTTTTTCAATTTACATTCAGAAAAACATACTTGTGCGAATAGAATTAAAACCATTCAAACAAGTATCCTGTTTTACTGTTTTAAAATATGATATGTCGACAGAAGTATACCATGAAATATACGAAACACTTCTTACTCTAGTAGTTCACGTCACTGAAATAGAAATTTTGTGAGAAACAGTTGATGTGGCATAGAAAGAAATATAATATAATACAACTATATGGAATCAATACATCCTAAGTTGGAAGGTAAATGATTCATTTATAGGGAATTAATGAAACATGAATATAGAAGAAACATGATATATTAGATAGAAACAGCGAACCCTTAGTAGGAAGAAACGTCATTCACCAAAATGAAAGCATTTGGTCCTGAATAAGAAAGGTCACTAATACGATAGATTCTGAATAGATAGGTTTGTTTGTTTGTTTTGGAATTTCGCACAAAGCAACTCGAGGGCTATCTGTGCTAGCCGTCCCTAATTTAGCAGTGTAAGACTAGAGGGAAGGCAGCTAGTCATCACCACCCACCGCCAACTCTTGGGCTACTCTTTTTCCAACGAATAGTGGGATTGACCGTCAAATTATACACCCCTACGGCTGGGAGGGCGAGCATGTTTAGCGCGACGCGGGCGCGAACCCGCGACCCTCGGATTACGAGTCACACGCCTTGAAGAGTGAAACGAAAACTGAACAAAAGAATGAAATTATGGGATAAAAATAATATCAAAGATAAACCTCTGTGATGATAGTGAATGGCTACTGGAAATAACACTGGTTAGAAGTGATAATACATAAAAATTAGCTTTTGAAACAAGGGTGAAAAACACTGAGGAAGCAAATAAAAGATAACTATACATTTTGAGAAACACAGGTACCTAAAACAAAGTTACAACACTAAATCTACGGGAAACTTAGTATCATAAGTTTTTTTATGAAAAACACAATTAATGCAAGCACACTTGCAGAAAGCCAATTCTATAAATATTGAAAAGCTAAAAAAAAATAACAAAAATAAAACTTCTAGAAAGATCGTTACCAAATATCAAACCACAAGAAGCTGCGAGGGACGTGATTGAAACTTTTAAAATGAAATTCCGTATTCTAACTTTTCATCATAGCCCAATATGTTATCTTTACAATATGAGTGTGTAAAATTTCAGAGTTAAGTGTTACAAATACAGAAATATTTATTAACAAAACTTCACGATACAGTAATATGCAACAAACATCATAAATTGTAAAACACTGAAATACCTCTCATACAAATTTTGTACATTATGCGCATACTGCTATTTCAGTTAGAGTTTTCATGTTTCATTTCTGTAATATTATGTGTAAACAAACACTGAGATGACCATGAAATATTTTGAAATAATTTACGATAATGTATGGTATATTACCTTTTAGACTTTTAAAAAAACATCTAATTTTATTATTTGGTTTTTTCCATTAAAATAAATATTTAGTCTCAAATGTAAGAGATTTGGATCAAGTACACTGAAAGTCTGGATAAAGGTCAAAGGTTACATTGTTTTGTGCCTGGCTCAAGTATACAGATACTTGTTTACCTGTACTTTTTATTTCCATATATTGATAATAAGATATGATGAAACACATCAGTTTTAAGTGTTAGAGGATGAGTCTTATATCCAAACATCCAGCATGATCAGGGGTAGTCAAATTAATTGGGAATTTCAACTGCATGATTTGTATTATAGACTTTCTGTAATCATTTCAGCTGCAATCACTTTGGAAAATGCACCCTATGTCTTGTCTGAAGGAATTTGTTCTGAATGATTAAAAAGTGTTAGAACAAGTACATAACACCAGTATTGTTACATTGGGCCATGTCAGTATTTTATACTAATATTTTTCTTTGTAAATTGTATATTACTGTCTCGAAGTTTTGCTAAATGATGTATCAGTATGAGTGACAGCTAATTTTGGTTTTACATATTGAAATGTGATGATACGTAAATTTGTATAAGAGTTATAAATAAAGATTTTTATCAGTTTTCAAACATAGTTGTTAGAAACAGAAATTTATGGCGTGTAACGTACCAAAATAAAATTAAACTTGACATGTAATTATCTGAAATTTGATTTTAGTTGTTGGTTAATTAATAAATTAAAATGAGTATAAATTATATTTTCTGACTCGCCTGGTCTGTAATTTTGTCAGTTACTGTATATTGGGAACAGTTTATTAAGTAGTGAGCATAAAAAGTTTTTAGCTCTTAGGTTTGATGAAAACAGCGAACTACAAGATTTCAATATGTTTGTCATGTCTGTGATTTTACTTTGTTCTTGTATTAATAAATAGCAAATATGTTGGATTTATAAAACCTGAAGAATACTCACTTGGTTTATAATTAAAGGTGGTTTTAATATTATGATTCTCAACTTTTTTTTAGTTATTAACTGTGTTCGTTTGTGTTACTGATCACCTAATGCGTTTAAACACAATTGTGTATGAAAAGAGAGGATTTTAAAAAGAATAGAATTTAAATAGAATTTTTGATTTGTTAATAAATATTTCATATATACATTAGAATCACAACATAGGGGTTTGACTTTCATCCAGTAAGTATCATTACAACCAGGAAATAACGTACTTTACTCAATGGTTTATGTCTGCGTGTTTCAAAATGTCGAATTCCAGTTTTTTACTTTCAACGCTATTTTCGTTTTACACTTAAAAATTTTAGAGATACTGGTTGCTGTTGTTCCTTTTTTTGCCACATGAAAATGTTTTCTTTCCTTTGTTTTTCCTAACAATCAAAGTTTATCAACGTTATTTGAGTTGGACATTTCAAAAAGTATGAGTACGAGATAAACAATGTTTGCAGATGTTTTGATTCACACATAAACAAAACGTTTTATGCATAAGATTTCAATTAATCAAGAATGTCATCCTACAAACTGTGGGACCATTGTAATTAGTAACGTCAGCCAACAAACAATGGTAGCATTGTAATTAGTAACGTCATTCTACAAGTTATAGTACCATTGTAATTCATAGCATTATCCTACAAACTGTGATGGCTTTGTTATGCGTAGCATCATCTAACAAATTATGGTACCATTATTATTTGTGGAATCATTCTACAAACTATGCTACAATTGTTATTAGTAATATCATCCTACAAACTATTGTACCATTGTTAATAATAACGTCATCATACAAACTATGGTACCATCGTAATTAGTAACCTTATTCTATAAACTGTGATACCATTATAACTGGTTGTGACATCCTCTTATAATAACAAAATCCTTTAAGTAATTGTTAAATAACTTATTTCGCGTCATAATTAATAAAAAATAATCGTTTTACTTATTAAATAAAGATGTTAACGATATTAAATTATCAGTTTTGAGACTGATTATTGATATAAAGCTGATATTTATTTATCTACATCACACAAACTGGCTGCACGATCATTATTCCAACGTATCTTCTGGTGACACTTTATGGAACTATGACCCTAAACAGCCGCGACTTATGGTGCCTATTAGATAACAGTTATTTAATCCTCAAGCACTCACATTCTTTTTAACTGAATATCTACAATAATTGCCTATCTTATGTTTGTCTTTTTATAGCTGTGTAGGAAAGACAATGTATTTATATAAGGAAAGCCTTTATATCCTTCCTAACACGTGTCTCCAGACAGATACAGCCTCAGTCACCAGATTCAGTCTCATAGCATTATCATGAAGCCTTTTTGATTGGGGTAGATCCATAAATGTATTATCAGAGTGCCTTATTGACAGAGGAAGTTCCCTAAATGTTACAAGTATCTGCAGATAATTGTTGCTCCAACTCATGATGTCATTGCTCTTTCTTGGAGACTTTGCCTATTACATACATTAATTCTCTCTATGATTATTGGTGTCTCAACTAAATATTTATCTTTATTAGACTGATCATTGATGTAAATTGATCTAGTTATCTGTCAGTCGAATATTGTAACCTTAAGGTTGGTACAACGTTGTGATTTGCTCTGTGAAATAGTTTTATCTTTAGATTTACTCTGTTCAGTCCTTTAATTATATCACTAACAAACCTAGAATTCATTATTAAATCTAAATTAACGATACAATTTCACCATTAAGCAAGCTATTCATCATGCCGTGGGAATAAACATTAAGTTTAAACCATCTATGGTTCACTGCTTTTTCACACAGTAATAAAAACAGGATACATATAATGCTTAGATATTTTATGGATTTGAACAATATTCGGTTTTGTTAATCAAATTTATTTTGTTTTTGTCTACCATAGAGCTTTCTACTTTAATCAATATAATGGGTAGTTTTGTTTCTTTGGAATTAAGCACAAATATGTATGCACAAAGGGTTATCTGTTCTCTGCCCACCACAGGTATTGAAATCCAGTGGTGTAAGTCCATAGACATTCTGCTGTGACACTTGTGGACGTAATGGGTAATTTATCTGGTTTTACATTAAAATAAAATTACTGTTTACAAAACTCTAGTGAATTAAAGATTCGATAGGAATGAAGTCGAAACGTTCGTAATGAATGAATTATTTTCTTGGTAAAGAAGAATATACTGACATAACTGTACCTGGTAAAGAAGACAATCCTTCCATTTCGATAGAAGACCATTCAGAATGGAGAATCTTTCTTCCTTCAATCTCTTGTTTCTTTCTAAAATTAGTACATTTTCTTTAGGTTTCTGATCTTCTGCATTTCCATTATACAGCTCACTTGTGTTGTTCCTATGTACCAAAGCCACAAGTGCTACAAATTAAGATGTATATAAAGGCATTTAGTTGGAGTTATATTTCAAGTTAATTTTTTTTTTCAAAAACGTTGATATTACTTTTACTAGATTGAAATTTTAATTAAAATATATTATTTGTAAACAGTAATAAAAGTAATACCAAACTTCCCTTGTATTTGTTTGTAAATAACAAATCATCGAGGTTAAAACATTTTGGTAAATTTAATTTATTCTCATGTTATTGCTCTTCTCGTCTTTATATTTAAATGTATTGTCTGTCAGACTGTTAAACATATCTTATCAATTCTCCTGTATCATATTACATTCTTAAAAGTTTAGCTACATTTCAAATTTCGCACTACTATTATTTGACCAGTTTCTTAAATAATATTGACTTATATATTTCTTAGTCTTTGCCAATGCAAAGTTACACATTAGCTGTCTTAAATGTTACTTTGAATGCAAAAAGTCCGTAAACTGATCCTCTTTTTGGTTTTCATTTACTATATCACTGATAAAAGTTGACTTCCATCATCTTCATGTGAATGATGATTATATTTATTATGTGGAAAATCAATAAACTGATTGTTTTAAGTATTCAATTATGTCTCTTTACCTTATTTAAGTTACTGTCCAAAGTTGATTTTCTCCAAATAATTTCACCATGTAACACAAATTTCGTTCCTTGATAGTGTGTTATTTTTTAATTTCTTATGTGTTGTAAAAGTACAAAAATAGCCATTATTCCCTTCAAACTTTGTTTTTTGGCCTGGATAATGAAATTTAGAAATTAACTTATTTTCTTTGTAAAAACAGGCAAATTTGCACCCTTTCATTTACATAAGGTCTGAATAAAACGACATATGAATCAATATTTACATGTATTTATACTGGAGTTATACAAAAATGTTTAGAAGTGAGTACTTTTTCGAGATTTGCGACCGTAATGTAAATCACTTTGACGTATCAGTCCCCAAACACAGCTACCTATCATTTGTTCGTTATATCCTCCCAAGTCACAAAAGTATAGGTTGAAGAGAAAAATGGGTCTTTTCCATTTACTTTAGGCATAAGCAATTGGGAAATAACACTTTCTGTCCAGGAACAAAAAATAGGAGAAATTTTGTTGCAAGGTGTTATCGCTAAATTTTCAAACGACAATATGTATTCTGTACACCAGGTTGTTGTTGTTTTGAATTAAGCACAAAGATACACAATTGGCTATCTGTGCTCTGACCACTACGGGTATCGAAACCCGGATGTTAGCGTATAAGTCCGCAGACATACCGCTGAGCCAGTGGGGGAACCAGCAGGTTGAATGGTAACAAAAATATCCAGACTTAACATGGTTATTCCGAGTAACAACTAAAAATTCACCAACTTTTACTTTACTGTTTATTCAATAATATATTTTATTTATATAACTTTGTGTAAGTATAATATTTCGTAGAACTTATATGTTTCGTTATATCTGGTCCTGTTCTATCTTACAACGTGAACATTAATAATAGTTATGCAGTGTATTTTGCATTGTAACCTGCTTTTTCGAAATGTTTTCATGTCGAACACACATCTCTCCTCCTTCTATACTTTTAATAATCCAGCTAGTGTATGAGCATCTGTTCCCACTTCCTAAGTCTCATAGTATAGAAACCCATAGGCCTTGCATGTTGTGGGTTAACTGATACGTCTCTGTATGAAATAGCATAAACAAAAGTTTCAGTCTTCAATTGTTTGAAGTAAGTTATGGTTGAATATTGTAGAAAGATTTGTGAACAAATTATTGATGCCGCTTTTTCATAAGAAAACCCTTCCTAATTAAGGTTTGTCCTATTTGCTGAGGTAAAATAAACACTCACTTATCTTTATCAATTATTATTTCTTGCAGGTTGCTGCACTTTTCTTATGAAGAGTGAACGACGACTTATTTTAGGTTCCTTTCTGGATGGTCGTGGTACTCCAAGTTGATCAATATTCATTTGTTTTCCAATATCATTAAATACGAAGGATATTCAAGTCCGAAAAATTCTAAAACCCCAATCTAAAAGCATCTTTATGTTCTTGTGTCATAAATGATGACGAGAAACCCAATTGAAATAAAAATGTATTTCAAAACGGCTGGTATGGATATTAAAACTTTCATTGATAAGCAAAGAATAACGTTTCGATCTTCCTACGTCATTTTAACATTCACAAAACTGACAATTTTATATTTCTACAAACTCAGTTTTCTGAGAGTTTGATTCTTTTCTGTTTTCACTTGTATTTTAAATGTTACACACAATACTGAGTTTTGATACTATTTCAAATGATACACACAAAACTGAGTTTTATTACAATTTTGTTAGTTTTTTTCACCCGTTGTGATGGCTTTTAAAGCCATCAACTTGTTGGTTCAGTTCTCTTCCTTAACTTCTAATGAAATAACACTGACTGTGGACATACATAATACAAGTTACTTTTACAATACTCATTCAGACATCCACATGCAAAATACTTGCACGTTTGTGTAAAATTGTGTTTTTAGTATTTATATGATTATGTCATTTAAAAAGAAACTTCCACGTAATATTTTTAGTTTATTATTATATTCTATAAATAAAATATTACCTTTATCTTCAATGTATCCAGAACCACCAATAATCAATAAATATTATGTAGCACTCTCAGTGCAATAATTTCTGAACATTCATAAAAACTGTTTGTTTATTGTACACAGTAAAACTGTTTATTTTATTCACAACGTTTCATCATATTGTGATGGTTTTACGTATTTGAATGAATCAGATTATTTACAGTACGTTTCTGTGACTTATTAACGATAAACTTCAACAATAAACAAACACCAAACAGTCCACGTGTTTTAAAATAATATATTAAAACAAGTCAAATATATATGAACAAATGTTAGTTATATAATTATTTACCACAACTGGATCTAGATTTTTAACTAATTCTCTTTTCAATTGAAAGTCCACACAGGATGGTTCGATGACTTTATAACCTAATTGAGAAGAAGAATAATCCTACTTTGCACAGTTTTCACAATAGAATCGGTGAAAAATTCAGGTACATTATCCCTTGGGTTACCACAGCTGTATCCAGAGCTTTAAATAATTCTCTTTTACGTCTTAAGTTCACAAAGGCTATTTCATGCAGTTAATTTAAAACACAATTGAGAAGACAAATTATTCTTCTATGGTCTGTTATTGCAATAAAACTTGTGATTATTACACTTTAAAACTCGCCACTATACACACACTCTTTATAGCTAAATTTAGAAACACTGTCTATATCTACTTGACAACATTTCTCACTATCTCTTTTTTACCTTCACTTTCACTTACTAACTTCACATTTCCTACTTCTATTTATAAGTAACTCAACTAAGACTATAACATTATTCACAATACTAAACATAAGGTGCAATAATATTTACTTGAAACAATGAAAATATTTCAAAAGATTTGAGAAACATGACATTACTTTACAGCAATTTAACACAAAAAAATGATTCATAAACAGTTGTGTACCTGTCGTAATCAGGTGAGTTACAAGAACCACGACCAATAAAATTTATAAAGTACCTTCAACACTTCCTGACGATGACGTAGAAGATCAAAACGTTGTTCACTCCTCTACTAGTGCTTTCTCTACCCATACCAATAGTTTTTAAATATATAACTTTCAATACAATAGTTTATGGAAATTAACACAGCTCTTGTATGCCACTTGATGATACCAGATTTAGCTGGTGAAAAGTTGTGAATATAATAAACACTATTATTATGCCAAACCGATACATAACTTGTGTGATTTTGAAAAAAAAGGAGAACATAATTATCTTTAATATTTAATTTAGTTTCTGGACGTTATGAATACATCGAAATAAATATATAACATTCTTGATGATGAGAAATCCACTTGAAATGAAAATGTTTCTCAAAACGGCTGGTATAGGAATAACACTTTTAATGATGAGCAGAGAACAGCATTTCAACTAGAATGTTAGTTCGAACTGATGACACGGGATTCCTCATACTTGGACCATTTATTTGTGTGTAGTTTTGCTCACCGGATAAAATTATCGATGAAATCAACAAAATAAAACAACACTTCATCAACATCAACAAACTTCCTCAAAAACCGTGGAAAAAATATGCGCACACATGTAGACCAACAACAATCAAACTGCAATAAATCCCAAGATACAACAAACTACAAAATCTTACACTGCTGTATACCATATGTTCCCAACATCAGCAAAAAGACAACCAACAATTGGAAAAGAACTGATAACAAAACAGAACATTCCAGTGAACACCAAATTTATTGAAAAACCAGGTACAAAACTAAAGTCCATGCTGTGTAAAAACAAAACTGGCAAACACAACATTAACATTATGTAAAAAATACAATGCAACAACTGCAACGACTTTTAACTAAGAGAAACACAGAAAAATGGAAACTAGACTCCAATAACACAAAACAAAACTTGCACACGTTTTTGAACACTGTTAATCAAATAAACACAATATAACCATACCAAACACAGAGATACAAAGTAAGGAAACAAATATAAACAAATGCAAAATTAAAGAAGTCCTACTTATACAACAACTAAAACCAAAATTAAACCAATATAAAGGAACATCTTTATACTTATAATAATTAATAACCTTACATCTAACTAAAACGAAACGTTGTTCTCTGTTAATCAGTAAAACTGTTAATACCCATACCAGCCATTCTGAGGTACAAAGATATTATACATTCTTCACTTGTTTTGGAAAGATGGCACAAGCAGTTTTAGTAAATTAAAACTAAATAGCAAAGACTAAATTTAAAAGTTAACTGACAGAGTTATAACTTCCTATATTCGTTTAAAGCAGAACTCTGTGATAGGGTAAGTCGGTATATGTCGTTTTTTAAATTCTTTAAATTGAATATTTTAGCGCAAGAATACACGATGAGTTTACTTCACCATCTTCCCCTTAATAAATCAAACCCCGAATTTTATCGCTGTAAGTTTGTAAATTTATCTTTGTCCACGACGGTTTGTACAATCGTGATGAACAGAAAATTATTGTATGAAATATGCTGAAAGTTTTTACAATAATTCTAATGATAAATAAAACCGGGTAGTAAAAAGAACAACTATTTTTAATCTTCTTTCAGGGGTGATTTTGGTGGTTTATTTGTTGCCAGAGAAGACTTCCTTTACAGGTCTTCCTCTGCTTAAAGATTTATTGAGATGACAACATTCAAACTCTGTACTTAGTTTTGTTCAGTTCACAGGAGACCAGAAAAGAAAACTAAGGTGAAACTAAACAAAATGATTATAAGTACGTGTGACAACCTGAAAACAAAATCAAACAAACTGAAATGAATTCCATGAATTAAATACAGTGATAAAAAACAACAAACTCTGGAAGCTATAAAACTGGTTAATTAGAAGTTGATATTGTAATAAATCGAACGTAATTTGAAAAAATATAATAATCACAAAAATGTTCACTAAACACAAATGAAACGGTGAGTTAGAAAACTAAATCGACTGGAAAACGTAATTTATATTTAAACTTAAGACATATACTTAAAATTTGAGCAAAACTGTTTATAGATATCAATTTAAAAAGATAATCGTGGATTAAAAACCCAAATTTTGCACTACAGACGTATATAAACGTACATATGTATAATATTATTTTGAAAAGTATATTGTCTCTTTTGAGTGACTGTGATAGTTAAATCCTTTTAAACCAGATTTTCCTTACAGTCTTTTCTATATATGATTAGGTGGTTTACCCCATTCTGTAGGTAATAATTTACCTCTTCACGTGATTTACCTCGTTCTGTAGGTAATAATTTACCTCTTTACTTGGTTTACCTCGTTCTATGGATGATAATGTTCTGCAGTAAGCCTCTTGTTTATTTATACTACTTCATGGATTAAACCTCTTTCCAGTCACAAGCTAAGTTCTGCTTTTTCTCTTACATGGCTTTGACGACGTAGTAAATATCATAGTCGACTGGGCAGCAATCACGGTTCTCTGTTCTGTTGTTGGCAAGGGTTAGACACACATCCCAACATTCATGACTCAGGTTGTCAACGATATTTGTCAAGGACTGGACACACATCCCAGCTGTCATGACTCGGGTTGTCAACGATATTTGTCAAGGACTGGACACACATCCCAACTGTCATGACTCAGGCTGTCAACCATATTTGTCAAGGACTGGACACACATCCCAACTGTCATGACTCGGGTTGTCAACGATATTTGTCAAGGACTGGACACACATCCCAACTGTCATGACTCAGGTTGTCAACGATATTTGTCAAGGACTGGACACACATCCCAGCTATCATGGTCCTGGCTGTTAACAATATTTGACAAGGACTGGTCACACATCCCAAATGCTTTGGTTTCGGGTGTCAAGAATATGTTTCAAGGGTTGTGTGTCCAACTAGGGAGAGATAAAAGAAACCTTACTCTTTTCATACCCAAGAAGACATATTGTTAGCAGCTTGAATCATGACAGGTGGAATGTGTGTCCAGCCAGTCCTGGAAAATCCTTTGTAGTGTTCAATTTCATGTCTCGTGATTTATTCCTTAAAAGATTGGATAAGCTACATTATCACAAAGAACACTATAATTTATGTGATTTAGTTCTTTCTGACTAGTTGAATGTGACAGAGGTGTTTCAATATGTGTCATACCTCAAAAACTTCTTTGTACCACAAACCTCTTGTTAAAAAGGAAAATCTTACAGACAGCTACCCAATACTGGTTGTTTACTTGGTGGTAACCACACCACACTGGTTTTTATGTTTTACTGTTTTATATAACTTAGCAAAAACGATTTTTATTTAGCACAAAGCTTAACATGTACAATATACATAAATAGAAAATTGTACCTTACCGAAAAAAAGGTTCATCCAAAGTAAATAATTTCTTGTTTTTTCCATTTGGTAGATTGTGTCCTGTGAAATAATCTAAACTGTCTTCTTAATTCACAGTGATCTAGAAAACAAAATAAATAACGCAGTAGGACAATGAATATAAGTTGTGATATCAAGAAAGAACAACTTTATCAGTTTCAATTACATACAAAATCTCTGTAGTTGTGACAATACGAGGTATTCAAGACATTAGTCCGATGATAATACTGGCGCAAGTAATGTTATCAAATTATATCCATGACATTCATGCCTTCACTTTTTAAGAATAAGAATGATGTGACTTACGATGTGATCTGACATGTATGTTTCAGTTTTATATAAAACTGAATGGTGCACAATTATTAATTTGAACAAAAGCATATTATGTAAAGGGTAGAAATAAAATATTTAGTGATCCCACCAAAGGCATCTGGACGTTGTCACATTAAGACAGAAAGTGTCAAAACCTAAAAACAAATCATGAAGTTTGGTTATAGGTATCACAAAATGCTATTAGGATGTGAACTCATTCTGATACAGTTGGTCAGACAAGGTGGAGAGTATTGTCGACAACTACTGGCCTTCGTGTCAAATGACCATCACTGAACTTGCTGTAACTTAGCAGTACCCAAACTGTGAGTAGTGTTCAAACCACAGGTGGATGAATGTTTCACTTACAGATTGAGCTACACGTCCAATTTTCGTTAGATAAAAAACATGCACTCATTTTGAAAATGCTCGGGTTCAATGGACCAAAATTTCTTAAATAAAAGTACTCATATGGCGGTGTTGACAAAGTAGTTATTATTATCACATTGTTTTCCATTTAAAATGAAATGATTAGCGTATGGTATCGGTTTAATGTTAAACAAATATTACCATTTGCAGTTGTTGTTGACAAGAACATGGATGAAATGTGTTCTCAAGATGGCTAGTATGGATATTAAAACTTTAATTGAAATAAAACATAGAACAACGTTGTTCTGCTCTTTATTTCAATTAACGTATTAATACCCATATCCGCCATCTACAGAATACATGTTCATGAACTTCTTGTGTTGGTGTGTAATATGTAGAACAGTCAAAACTCATTATGTTTTAATTATTTTGAGAAGTGTTTAACATATAAGTTTTTAAAAGAAATAAAATATTTATTTATATGAATTACAATGGAAATAAAGTTATACTTCCCTATTTGAAATATTCACAATGTTAATTCAACCTTAATCTTCCAAGTTGATCAAATAATATGAGACATTGTGGGTGAAAATACTGTTAACAGCAAGAGTACATAACTAATGTTCTTGTAACTTTTATCTTTTGACTTTGTAAGCACACACTTAGAGATATATATCCATTTAGTCATATATATACTTGTCTTATAGTTGGTTCTGATATATACAGGCAGCTTGTAGGAAGTTGATCATAATTGGAGCCCCTAAAACAACCATCACATCGTAATCTTAGAGTAATTTAACATCTCAAACAAATTACAACACACAGTGCTATACGGTTGGGTAAAACGGCATAAAGAAATAGTGTATAAATATACAATATTAATTAAATCGAAAATAATTAAATGAAACAAGTAATAAATAAGGTTTAAGTCTAAGAACTGGTTTGTATCTTGTAAATCTATTAATTTTGTATACAGTAGTAACATTACTGTTGAATTTACCATAAAACTGAACAAGCGTGGCATTCAAATTGTGCTAGTAGAGCTTATAAGCTCTATCCACGTAATCTTGTAATGCTGATATACTTTTATTGTACGTAACTTACTGTCAACATTGTAACATAATTTACTTGAATTATCTAAAAATTCAAGAAGAATGTTTATAAATTCATAATGAAATAATTCAGTTTTATGAAAAAGTTTGGCTAAATAAAAATTATATCTTAAAAACAGATAACATATTTATATCTTAACACAGTGTGGACACTTGCATGGTTGATCACAGGCAGTTGTTTTTACTAGATTAGAGATGAATTCTATCGGATTAACTTGGCAGACATTATTTATCATCTGTTTAAAATAATTTCACTTTCTTTAAAGGTAAAGCGTCTAATTAACTCAGTACAACCAGCGTTATCCACGTCACTGATTATTTCCATTGAAACTTAAGTAAGTGTGAATCGCGATTTCATGAGATCGCTTGATGTCCCACTGCTGTTGGCATCTTTACACAATCAGCATCAGTATGACCATTCCATCCTTAGATAGATTAGATGCCACAACAAAGGAATGACAAAGTTTCTTTTCAATTTTGCGCAAAGCTACGCGAGGGCTATATTCGCTAGTTGTTCCTAATTTAGCAGTTTGAGGCTAGAGAGATGGCAGCTGGTCATCACTACCCACAGCCAACTCTTAAGCTGTTCTTTTAGTGACGAACAGTGAGATTGATAGTCACATTATAACGCCTCCAAGTCTGAAAGGGCGAGCATGTATGGTGTTATTGGGGGAATGACAAGGAATGAAATCGATTAGAACAAAAACAACATAACAGAACTTAACTGACCAGATCACATATAAAAACTACAATAACAGAATAATGTACTAACTTACAAAAATACTGTGTCAAAAATACATGGCGTGTTCTTATACAATACATTCAAGAAAATCCCTGATGATACTGCGTGGGTTAATAATAATAGTTATTTTTTATGAAACACACTGAACTCAGTACTCATTAATATTTTATTTAATATTGTTCAGATCCTTGCCGGCTAAATTTGATATTTCTTCTGTTTCAGTTGATTTACGAAGCCTTTCTCCTTCAAGAAAGTATTAACCATAGCTACAAAAACTTTTTCCTGGTCACATTGGTTAAAAATATAGAGAAAACTATACAAATATAACTTGAATATGGAAAAGCAGAAAGTTGTTGGAAAATTAGAGAAATCCTGGTCAAACCTTAATGGTTGCAGAAAGAAGTAGTCAGTTCACTGCCAATCAAGATATGGTGAAGACTTTTCAACATATTATTGTAAAGAAGTTGTTTCATTAGGCTTAATAAATACCCTAAGGTTTTACTGTAATATAAATTTCATTTTTCACAAGGTTTATTGTAAATAAAAGTTAATATTAGAACTAGTCTAAAAGTTTACGAAGACCAAAGCTCGCAGCGCCCTCTTTTATAAATCCGATATCTTATGTAGCTCATTCAGTTGGCCTAAAAACTCATCAATACTGATTAAGTTAATTTAAAATTGTATGCAAAAATGTACAACGTAAAAGGCATATTACTAGACAACTATAAAAATCACAGTTGAAAGAAAATCATCTATTCATTAACATGCTAATGCTAGAAGACTCGAGTTACATTGTTAAAAGCTTATGAGGTTCCATGACTCCCACACCCTTACAAATTTTATATTTGTGTCCCCTAGTCTTATCATTATCGCTGTTATGTGTGAAAAATGTGATAAATCAAATTTTGAATTACATTTACAATCAGATCCCTCTAACTGTTTCAGTTAACATTTTTATGAATTATATTGATGCCTATATTTACTGTTTGCCAGCTTGCGTAATGTTGTAAGTCTCCCATTATAACAGTCAATTTAAATTTCTGAAATTTTATCTCTTATGCACTTTGTGAGTCAGCCAAGTTTTCTGTTTCCAGCCACCCTTTTCTTTTTACTGTTGTTGTTGTTGTTGTTGTTGTTTTGAATTAAGCACAAAGCTACACAATGGGCTATCTGTGCTCTGCCCACTACGGGTATCGAAACCCGGATTTTAGCGTGTAAATCCGCAGACATACCGCTGAGCCACTGGGGGCTTTTCTTTTATAAGAACTATGTTTACATAGAATATTTAAACACTTTTCACATCTGATCAGTGGCTCCAAATAACTCAACTTCTCAATTCACATCAGAGAATAGTCGCATCTTTTCAAAATTTGTTTCCCAAATACCATTATTTCTGATCACCATGTGCAGAAAAACATCAAACTCAATACAACAATTATCACTACCCATATGGTCCCCAGTTTCTACCCTCCTCGATCATTTCTATATTTGAAGTTAACAATAAATCTAAAATAACATTGTTTATTGACATATTGGTGAAGAATCTAATCCTGAACAGTTTTCAAAAACCTTTCTCCCTCGTAATTTGACTCTTATCTACCTATCTGGGTGCCTGAAATTAAAGTAGTCATAAATTATAACTTCATTAGCAACTGAAATATTTATTTTACTTTCAAAGTTCATCAGTAATTTCACCAATCTATCACAAATTTCCACTAAAGACTTCTTTCCTTTACATCTGCTTATAGGAGAACAATTTGATTCAATCTACTTGCTGATATATTTGACATCCTCACTTCAACAGAATGTAACTAACAGTTTTCATATAAAATCACTTCTCCACCTCTCTTCAGTACTCTATCTCTGTTATATAAACCGTAACCCTATACTTCAAAGAAATTTTTGTCATCAATATCATCTATGATCTACATCTAACCATATTTCAGTTATTACATCAACATTCTTCATTCATAACAGTGTTCTAAACACATCTTTTTTCTTCGTACAGTACAAACATGCCTTGCCAAGGAATCACCTATAACTCCTTAAGGTTATCATCCATATTCTTCTCTGACCATTTTGTTTTCTTTCCTCCAATAGTTTTTCTTCTGCAGAGGCCAAAGACTGAAATTTGCTACTCAACAGATTAGACTCACCATAACTAAGTTCACTACTTTTTACTCTAATAGTACTACTTATAACTTCCTGAAAGTCATTGTTAACTGATGTATTCCTTGAATGTAAAATAGTAAACTCCACCTGAAATTCTGCTACCATTTCCCACAGTCTACACTTCTCTTTATCTGTTTCTCTACTTCAGTTAAAATAACATTAAACTTCTCCTTTAATACACAGAATGCACGTCTTCATTACTAGCTTCCCAACAGTACATACCAGTCCAAAATTCCTAAGTAAGGCCCACTCATTCTACTCATTACACCTGACAAACTGTAGACTCTTAACTCTCACAATTGTTTGTTTTGAAGTTAAGCACAAAGCTACACAATGGGCTATCTCAGTATCTGTGCTGTTAAAGATATAAGCTCTTATACTTTTTAGAATTTTGAAA
>CM022400.1:4422601-4469640 GCA_011833715.1 Carcinoscorpius rotundicauda
GTGATTTTGAAGAAAGAAAAAACATAATTGTTTTTACTATTTAATTAAGTTTCTGGAAACGTTATGAACACACCGAACATTCTTGATGATGAGAAATCCATTTGAAATTAAAATGTTTCTCACAACGGCTGGTATGGGAATAACACTTTTCCTGATGAACAGAGAACAGCATTTAAACTAGAATGTTAGCTCGAACTGGTGACACGGGATTCCTCATACTTGGACCATTTATTTATGTGTAGTTTTGCACACCGGATAAAATTATCGATGAAATCAGCAAAATAAAACAACACTTTATCAACATCAACAAACTTCCTCAAAAAACCGTGGAAAAAATATGCGCACACATGTAGACCAACAACGATAAATCCCAAGATACAACAAACTACAAAACCTTACACTGCTGTATACCATATGTTCCTAACATCAGCATAAAGACAACCAACATTTGGAAAAAACTGATAACAAAACACAACATTCAAGTAACACCAAATTTATTCAAAACCAAGTACGAAACTAAAGTCCATACTATGTAAAGTCTAAAATGGCAAACACAACAGACGCATTATTTAAAAAATGCAATGCAACAACTGCCTTTACTCTTATATCAGAGAAACAAACAGAAAAATGGAAACTAGACTCCAATAATGCAAAAGAAAACTTGCAAACGTTTTTGAACACTGTTAATCAAATAAACACAATATAACCACACCAAACACAGAGATACAAAGTAGGGAAACAAATATAAGCAAATGCAAAATTAAAGAAGTCCTACTTATACAATAACTAAAACCAAAATTCAACCAACATAAAAGAACACCTTTATACCTATAATAATTAATAACCTAACGTCTAACTTAAACGACCTCTACAATCCCTTACCTCTAAACTTTAACCCGAAGAAGGTCGAAACGTTGTTCTCTGCTTATCAGTAAAACTGTATACCAGCCGTTCTGAGGTACAAAGACATAATATATTCTTTACTTATTTTGGAAAGATGACAGAAGCAGTGTTTTCAATTTTAGTAAATTAAAACTAAATAGTAAAGACTAAATTTAAAAGTTAACTGACAGAGTTATAACTTCCTGTATTCACTTAAAGCAGAACTCTGTGATAGGATAAGTCTGCATATGTAGTTTTGTTAATTCTTTAAATTGGATATTTTAGCGCAAGAATACACGATGAGTTTACTTCACCGTCTTCCCCTTAATAAATCAAACTGAAAGTTTGTAAATTTATCGTTATCCACGACGGTTTGTACAGTCTTGATGAACAGAAAATTATTGTATAAAATATGCTGAAAGTTTTTACAATAATTCTAATGATAGATAAAACCGTGAAGTAAATAGAACAACAACTATTTTGAAATTTTGGTGGTTTATTTGTTGTCAGAGAAGATTTCCTTTACAGGTCTTCCCCTGGTTAAAGATTTATTGAGATGACGACATTCAAACTCTGTACTTAGTTTTGTTCAGTTCTCAGAAGACCAGAAATAAAAACTAAGGTGAAACTAAACAAAATGATTATAAGTACGTGTGACAACCTGAAAACAAAATCAAACAAACTGAAATGAATTCCATGAATTAAATACAGTGATGAAAAACAACAAACTCTGGAAGCTATAAAACTGGTTAATTACAAGTTGATATTATAATAAATCGAACGTAATTTGAAAAAATATAATAATCACAAAAATGTTCATTAAACACAAATGAAACGGTGAGTTAGAAAACTAAATAGACTGGAAAACATAATTTATATTTAAACTTAAGACATATACTCAGAATTTAAGCAAAACTGTTCATAGAAATCAATTTGAAAAGATAATCGTGGATTAGAAACCCAAATTTTGTATTACAGACGTATATAAACGTATATATGTATAATATTATTTAAAAAAAAATATTGTCTCTTTTGAGTGGCTGTGACAGTTAAATCCTTTTAAACGAGATTTTCCATGCAGTCTTTTCTATGTCTGTTTAGGTGGTTTACTTCATTCTGTAGGTAATAATTTACCTCTTTACGTGGTTCTCCTCCTTCTGAAGGTGACGATTTTATCTCTTCACGTGGTTTATCTCGTTCTGCAGGTAATAATTTACCTCTTTACGTGGTTTACCTCGTTCTGTAGGTAATAATTTACCACTTTACGTGGTTTACATCGTTCTGTAGGTGATAATTTATCTCTTCACGTGGTTTACCTCGTTCTGTAGGTGACAGTTTTATCTCTTCACGTGGTTTACTCCTTTCTATAGGTAATAATTTACCTCTTTACGTGGTTTACCTCATTCTAAAGATGATAATGTTCTGGAGTAAGCCTTTTGTTTATTTTTTATACATCGCACTACTTCATGGATTAAATTTCTTTCTAGTCACAGGCTTAGTTCTGCTGTTTAACTTATATGACTTTGATCATAAATTTTATAGTCGACTGGGCGGCATCCACGGTTTTCTATATTGTTGTTGGCAAGGGTTAGACACAAATCCCAATTGTTGTGGTCCATGTTATCAACGATATTTGTCAAGGACTGGACACATATCCCAACTGTCATGGTCCTGGCTGTTAACAATATTTGACAAGGACTGGACACACATCCCAAATGCTTTGGTTTCGGGTGTTAAGAATATGTTTCAAGGGTTGTGTGTCCAAGTGGAAAGATATAAAAGAAACCTTACGCTTTTCTTAACCAAGAAGACATATTGTTAGCAACTTGAATCATGACAGGTGGAACGTGTGTCCAGCCATTGAGACATAATATGAACACCCAGAACCATGGCAGGTGGGATGTGTGTCCTGTTCTGGAATATCCTTTGTAGTGTTCAATTTCATGTCTCATGATTTATTCCTTGAAAGATTGGATAAGCTACATTCTCTGAGAGAACACTATAATTTATGTGATTTACTTCTTTCTGAATAGTTGACTGTGACAGAGGTGTTTCAATATGTGTCATACCTCAAAAACTTCTTTGTACCACAAACCTCTTGTTAAAAAGGAAAATCTTACAGACAATACTGGTTGTTTACTTGGTGGTAACCACACCACTCTGGTTTTTATGTTTTTATGTTTTATATAACTAACCAAAAACGATCTTTATTTAACACAAAGCTTTACACGTACAATACACATAACTAAAAATTGTACCTTACCGAAACAAAGGTTCATCCAAAGTAAATAATTTGTTATTTCCATTTGGTAGATTGTGTCCTGTGAAATAATCTAAAGTTTCTTCTTAATTCACAGTGATCTAGAAAACAAAATAAATAATGCAGTAGGACAATGAATATAAGCTGTGATATCAAGAAAGGACAACTTAATTCAGTTTCAATGACATACAAAATCTCGGCAATTGTAACAATACGAGGTATTCAAGACATTAGTCCGATGATAATACTGGCGCGAGTAATGTTATCAAATTATATCCATGACATTCATGGCTTCACTTATATACAGAATAAGAATGATGTGACTGACAATGTGACTTGACATGTGTGTTTCTCTTTTGTATAGAATAAACATAAGGTGACTGAAAATGTAACTTCGTGTCAAGTGACCATCACTGAACTTGCTGTAACTTAGCAGTACCCAAACTGTGTGTCGTGTTCAAACCACAGGTGGACGAATGGTTCACTTACAGGTGAAATACAAGTCCAATTTTAGTTAGATAAAAGACATGCACTCATTTTGAAAATGTTCGGATTAAATCGAAGAAACTTTCTTGAAGAAAAAGTACTCATGTGGCGGTGTTGACAAAGTAGTTATTATTATCACATTGTTTTCCATTGGAAATGAAATGATTAGCGTATGGTATCGGTTTAATGTTAAACAGATGTTACCATTTGCAGTTGTTGTTGGCAAGAACATAGATGAAATGTGTTCTCAAGACGGCTGGTGTGGATATTAAAACTTTAATTGAAATAAAACATAGAACAACGTTGTTCTGCTCATTAATTCAATTAACGTTTTAATACCCATACCCGCCTTCTACAGAATACATGTTCATGAACTTCTTGTGTTGGTGTGTAATATGTAGAACAGTCAAAACTCATTATGTTTTAATTATTTTGAGAAGTCTTTAACATATAAGTTTTTAGAACAGATAAAATATTTATTTATATAAATTACAATGGAAATAAAGTTATACTTCTCTATTTGAAATATTCACAATATTAATCCAAATTTAGTCTCCCAAGTTGATCAAATAATGTGAGACATTGTGGGTGAAAATACTGTTAACAGCAAGAGTACATAACTAATGTTCTTGTAACTTTTATCTTTTGACTTTGTAAGCACACACTTAGAGATATATATTCATTTAGTCATATATACTTGGCTCATAGTTGGTTCTGATATATATATCGGCAGCTTGCAGGAAGTTGATCATAATGAACAACCATGACATGGTAATCTTAGAGTAATTTAACATCTCAAATAAATTACAACACACAGTGCTTTTACGGTCGGGTAAAATGGCGTGAAGAAATAGTCTATAAAAATATAATATTTATTAAATCAAAAATTACTTAATTAAATGAAACAAGTAATAAATAAGGTTTAAGTCTAAGAACTGGTTTTTATCTTGTAATTCTATTAATTTTGTATATAGTAGTAACATTACTCTTGAATTTACCATAAAACTGAACAAGTGTGGCGTTCAAAGTGTGCGAGTAGAGCTTATAAGCTCTATCCACGAAATCTTCTGATGCTGATAAACTCTTATTGTATGTAACTTACTGTCAACATTGTGACATAACTTACTTGAATTATCTAAAATTTAAAGTAGAATGTTTATAAATTCATAATGAAATAATTCAGTTTTATTGAAAATTTTGGCTAAATAAAAATTACATCTTAAAAACAGATAACATATTTATATCTTAACACAGATAACATATTTATATCTTAACACAGTGTGGACACTTGCATCTTTGATCACAGGCAGTTGTTTTTACTAGATTAGAGATGAATTCTATCGGACTAACTTGGCAGACATTATTTATCATCTGTTTAAAATAATTTCACTTTCTTTAAAGGTAAAGCGTCTAATTAACACAGTACGACCAGCGTTATCCACGTTACTGATTATTTCCATTGAAACTTAAGTAAGTGTGAATCGCGATTTCATGAGATCGCTTGATATCCCACTGCTATTGGCATCTTTACACAATCAGCATCAGTATGACCATTCCATCCTTAGAAAGATTAGATGCTACCACAAACCAATGACAACGTTTTTTTTTTTCAATTTTGCGCAAAGCTACTCGAGGGCTATATGAGCTAGTGGTTCCTAATTTAGCAGTGTGAGGCTAATGAGATGGCAGCTGGTCATCACTACCCACAGCCAACTCTTAAGCTGTTCTTTTATTAACGAACAGTGAGATTGATAGTCATATTATAACGCCTCCAAGACTGAAAGGGCGAGCATGTATGGTGTGATTGGGGGAATGACAAGGAATGAAATCGATTAGAACAAAAACAACATAACAAAATTTAACTGACCAGATCACACATAAAAACTACAATAACAGAATAATGTACTAACTTACAAAAATACTGTGTCAAAAATACATGGTGTGTTCTTATACAATACATTCAAGAAAATCCCTGATGATACTGCGTGGGTTAATAATAATAGTTATTATTTATGAAACACACTGAATTCACTATTTATTAATATTTTATTTAATACCGTTCAGATCTTTGTCGGCTAAATTTGATATTTCTTCAGTTTCAGTTGATTTACGAAGCCTTTCTCCTTCAAGAAAGTATTAACCACAGCTACAAAAGCTTTTCCTGGTCACATTGGTTAAAAAAAAATATAGAGAAAACTATACAAATATAACTTGAATATGGAGAAGCAGAAAATTGTTGGAAAATTAGAGAAGTCCTGGTCAAACCTTAATGATTGCAGAAAGAAGTGGTCAGTTCACTACCAGTCAAGATATGGTGAAGACTTTTCAACATATTATTGTAAAGAAGTTGGGTTTCATTAGGCTTAGTAACTACCATAAGGTGTTACTGTAATATAAATTTCATTTTTCACAAGTTTTATTGTGAATAAAAGTTAATATTAGAATGAGTCATATAGTTTACGAAGACCAAAGCTCGCAGCGCCCTCTTCTCTAAATCAAATATCTTATGTAGCTCATTCAGTTGGCCTTATAACTCATCAATACTGATTAAGTCAATTGAAATTGAACACAAAAATGTACAATGTAAAATGGATATTACTAAACAACTATAAAAATCACAGTTGAAAGTAAAACATCTATTTATTAACATGCTAATGCTAGAAGACTCGAGTTACATTGTTAAAAGCTTATGAGGTCTCATGACTCCCCCACCCTTACAAGTTTTATATTTGTGTCCCCTAGTCTTATCATTATCGCTGTTATGTGTGAAAAAATGTGATAAATCAACATTTTGAATTACATTTACAAACAGATCCCTCTAACTGTTTCAGTCAACATTTTTTATAAGTTATTTTGATACCTATATTTACTGTTTGACCAGCTTGCTTAATGTTGTAAATCTCCCAATTATAACAGTCAATTTAAATTTCTTAAATTTTATCTCTTATGCACTTTGTGAGTCATCCTAGTTTTCTATTTCTAGCCAACCTTTTCTTTTCATAAGAACTATGTTTACATAGAATATTTAAACACTTTTCACATCTGATCAGTGGCTCATACCTTAGTTATTAACGTATCTAGACTCGAATCCATATTAACCCACTCTGTTTGATTATATAAACCAGGAAGGACTATTAATTTAATAACAAATTCAGTTCATCTCTCACATGTTTGTTTACTTAACTATCTTACAATCTCAATATTACTTCGAACTCAATAAAAAGGCTCGTTTAGTGAAATGTTTCTAAACAGAACTTTGTTATACAACCTCGCTGGAAAATACTTATAATTTTTTTTGAAATTTAATCAGCGTTTATCTTAAAACAGAATAAAAATTATATTTTGAATACCTGGAGTATAAAGATCGTTTTTTTTATAAACTGTTTTTAAAAATATGTAAATTTTGAAAGACAACAAAATTTTTCAGTAGGATTAGGTCATCAACACGACATTACTATACTCTTAGAAGTAAACATATCAAAAAATTCGATGAAACATGTTTTGATAAATATATTGAAATATATATGACGTTTTATCTTAAAGCAGGATAAATAAACCGTTATTATTATATTGGAATAAGTACAAACAACAACAGCTCAAACAAGTTATTAATGGTTTAATTAAGTTTTGAAAAATGCCCACCATACAGATTTGGTTTTGTTTTCAATTTCGCGCAGAGCTATACGAGGGCTATCTGCGCCAGCCGTCCCTAATTTAGCAGTGTGAGGCTAGCGGAAAGGCAGCTAGTAGTCACCACCTACCGCCATTTATTGGGCTACTCTTTTACCCACTATTCGTTGGTCACATTGATAGTCACGTTATAACGCCCCCACGACTGAAAGGGCGAGTACGTATGGTGTGACGAGGATTCGAACACGCGAATATCAAATTTCGAGTCGAGTACCTTAACCACCTGGAAATGCTGGGCCGTTTTTATCTGAGAAACTGCAGCTAAGAGAATATTACACCTTCGAGTATAATCCAGTTACAGATTGGAAAACTACATAAAGAAATATAATCCAATCTGTATTTAGTACTTTGTAACAAATCACAATGTAAATTGAGAATTTATAATAGCTACTCTTTGTGATTGTCTTTACCAATTTTGAGCTTTTCAAAATAAAGAGGAAAATAATATCATAAAATCTATATGCAACAAAACCGATCCTACATTATAACTCCAAAATGAATTTTCAGTTATTTTTCCTTATTCTTCTAGAGTTAAAAAAAGGAAAGAAATGTTGCCCCTAAATCCATCTGTCTGTAACACACACACATACATTCATCCATGCTTTCAAAATCCTGGAACCACCGGTCGGCTTTACAACTACTGGGTCACGCCTGGCCCAAGTTTGGATTGTGTTCAGTTAATTAATGCAAATAATTTTACAAAGTGCAACATATACTCAAGACTGATGTGTAAGTAGTATGACAAAAAAGGAACATAAACCAAGATAAAATGAATCTAGAGCTACCTTATTTAAAGTAAGTTTAATGGTAACTATCAGTGATGTCGAGAAATCCACTTGTTTTGAATTTTATATGCAAAAACGGCTCGTTTGGGTTCAGAAAATATTTTAAATAGAAGAGCGAACAACGTTTCGACCTTCTATTTAAAATATTTTCTGAACCCAAACGAGCCGTTTTTGCGTATAAAATTAATGGTAACCTATTTAAATACCATGAATTTGTAACTGCAAAACAAAACAAAAAATTGACCAAGAAACATTCACTATACAGAAACATCAATGTTTAAACATATTTCAGGATAACATTATTTTATAGAACTTACTACTCAAACATAAGGCTTAGTAAAAACAAAATAACGTAAATAAAACGAATCTTGAGTAGTTTAAACCCAGATAGAATGTACTTATGATGTCATAGATATAAACATGGAGAAGAATCTACAGCAACACAAACTCACGTATGGTGTACGAGAATAGAACAAATGTCAGCATCTGGTCCCAAAACTTTCATAAACTTTGTAATTTTGTACACGAACAACTCTAAATCACAACAAGATATATTCATGTTAACGCGAACCTGGAAGTCATACATGTGAAAAATGTCTTGAAGCACAATTCCCCGTGGATAACAAAACTTTACGAAAATGGAAACTAAAATGAATTGTAAGCACAATATACGTCGACTAAACAACCAATATGCTAATTACGTACTTTAAAATTTTAAACATATTTTAAACAATATAACATAAACATATGATAGTTCAGTAAACTTAAACACAGTGTTTTTAAAGAGTATAAACATTAGCTAGATTGTTTAGAGTTAGAAAAACTAATGACACATCTAAATAAGATACGATAAGAGAAATATAAATCTAGCCATCATTGGCCTACAATAATAATATTTATCAATATAATGTATCTGAAAATATGCCCACAGATAAGTTAAAAATATATCAAGCACAATATATTTAAAGCAACATAAAGTTAATAATAGTCTACCTGAAATAATCTAAACGTAGTCTTCATATAGCTAGAACAACGTAAAAGTGGCAGAAATTGTATGTATTTTACAAATCAAGTATGATTTTGAAGCTTCCTTTAAACATTAACTGCTCGGTTTACTACTTAAAATTAGTAATAAACAAGAAATGAGTATTAACAATATTATACTTTACTTTTTCATCCTGCATCTGCCGTTAAGCGTTTCTAGAATACACAGTTGCAGTTCCAAAAGGAAGTAAAAATTCTGGGTTAGTGTAAAGTTGTATTTATTCACTCACGATCGCGCCATCTATTCATTTCTCCTTCAGTCGCTACGCTCGTTCTTTTGATTGGTCAGGATGCATTCTCGCCGTGTGGACAGATCTCTAATTCTTTGTTTCTCAGTGAATGGATCTGTTTCAACCATTTCTTTGACATGTATAAATATTGTCTCTTCTAGTTATGTTAGTAGCGTTTCGTAAACGTATAATCTTTCAAAATGATGTTTCCTGTTTTTTTAGTTTCATTAAGAGTTGGTGTTTAGTAATTTACAATTTATTTACAACACGACATGTGATGTTTCAATTGAGATGTTGATATTTTACATTACTTGTTTTTAATAATTTTGTTTCAATTTCTCAATCTATTTTAGGTCTCCTGTGAAATTACTTTCCAGTTTTAGGAATTCATTGAGCAGTTGTAACCTAGTGTCATAAATATTTAAGTTTAACTGATAATTTGTTCTACTTACTAAAATTGGTTCTGCCTTTTCTGTGTTGATTTTCATACATATCTTCAGCATCTTCTGTTGAGGATACTTGTATGACTTTGTAACTCTTCTTTACTTTAATGTATTAAACAAAACGTAATTAGTTTAAAGGTTCTGGATTTAAATTTGCTTTCTTGGTGATCTGGTTCATAACAAATGATGAGTAGAAAAGAGGATAAGACATAGCCTTGTCTCATCACACAATATACTTGTAACAAATCAGAAAAGTCATTTGTGGTTCTCAAAGCACTTCCACTGCCTGCTAACCTTGCTCTTATCTTGTACAGTAGGTGGCCTTAAACCCCATGGCCATCGAATAGTTTTTACGTTATTTTCGTTAATAATGATCGAATATTTTTCCTTGATCTGTAAAAACAGTATTCGTTTCTTGTCGGCATTCAATAGTAAGAATTACATCGGTGCAACGTATGTTTTTATAAAACCAAACGGTGTCTCAGTTAAAATGGTACAACCACATATCTCGTCCATTGTTATAGGAGTTCTGCATGTATCTTAGCAACGCCCATTTTTTTTCTTAGCCATGTTGCTTAGATAAATATAGAACTCCTGTAACAATGGCTGAACTGTTTTAATTGAGCCACCGTTTGGTAAAGGGACGTAGTAATAGCAATCTGAAAACAGAAAAGTTGTTTGAAGTTAAGCACAAAGTTACACAATGGGCTGTCAATGCTCTGCCTGGCACGAGTATCGACACTCGGTTTTAACGTTGTAAATCCAGTGGCAAAGCCCATTGTGTAACATTGTGCTAAACTTTAAACATTTTTTTCTGTTTTCATATTACCATCAATACGTCTATTTACCAATCATTTCTAACTTTCAGTGAGTTGTTAAATATTTATTCTATCCACTCGACTCTTCTCTCTTCACGTGCACTTATTGCTTCTGGAATTATTCCATCGATTCCCATAGATTTGTTCTTGGGTTCATCTTTATTGAGTGTCTTCTCTCCTGTTGATATCTGGTAATATTATTTATATTGGTTTGTTCTGTGTTCCTAGTGAATTCAATAATCATTGAAAATATTTTCAAATCTCAATTTGACTTATTGTTTTGTCATACAGTGATGTACAATTTCTGTCATTGGTATTTTTCGTTGGTTTCTTTTAACCTACCACCATCTCCCAAGTTGACTAAAGAAAAGAAATTAATAAATATTAGCTGTACAATTGTTACCAACGCTATAACTTTAGTTGCTAGTTTGGTAGTCAGTTTTGATTTCATTCATTTTACTCACACGTTCAATCCTTTTTTGTCCACATATTTATTTCACACCCAAAGTGTTTATGATTAGATTAGCTTTACACTGATGACGATAGTCTATATTGAACAATTATTAGAATGAGCAAATCACAGATGATAAACGTTGTACAAGAGATGGTTAAATATGTTAACATTATTAAACTTCCAGTATAGTTGTGTGAGTACGTGATATAATACTAATCATATGAAAACAATACCATGTCGTTCCTGCACGTTATAAATATTAATATTAAGACGTCGCTAATGATAATTACCTTCCAACTTGTCCCATACACGTGCTAAATTTATGTTGTCATGACGTATTAATTATAATAAAAGAGACAATGTTTTGGAATAGACTGGTACAATTTTAAACTGTTCTTTGTTTTCGTACAAAACAAGTTGGTCCACTGAAAAAAAGTTAATGTTTTGTACGAGATTAAGAATACAAACCTAACACGGCTAATATAGTAATAATATTAATTCGTAATTTATTCATATTTAAGTGTTTACACAAATTAAGATAATTAGTAAACGCAGGGCCGAATTAACAGCAACTGATACCCTAAAGCACAGAACAATAATGGTGCCCCCTCGTCCCTTCATTGCTTAACTGACAAGACATAAAGATTCAATAAGTGTTGAAAGTGAAATAAAACTTTGAAAATGTATAACTCTTCTTCAGTTTTCTTCCAGGTCAGACCTCACAACTATTTTAAATACAAACTTTATTTTATTTATTTAACAGATTGCACATGGATCAAAATCAAGCAGTACTGAGGCCTTTTATTTAGAAATGATGAGGGAAATCACTTCTTTGATTAATGATAATTAAAAAGAATTATTTTTACTGTATACTTCTTTTCACTCTGAGTTAACAATTCTCACTTTGATGTTAATAAAAATGAAAAATTTGCTCAAAACCCTTTCATTAAAATTTTTCATCTGTTCCTCGAAACGCCAGACCATATTCAGCTAACGTACGAATAAAAACTATTACACGATCCAAGACGTGTTCCCGGTAATTGCACTATTTTTAATTTGTTTTTCCAACTCTTATCTTAAGTCTAAACCTTACCAGTGAGTTAAGTATGTTAGCAAAGAGTCTCGGGAAGAAGTGAATTTTCTATGATGATCAAATACAATAGTATTTTGCAGTCACTGAACCTTTCACTTGTAGCAAAACGCAAAGAACATTTCGGAACAAAAAGTTCACAGACAAAGCAGTAAACCGACCCTATTGATGGTGAATACAATAATCATTCTCTCCTGTGTTGCTCACCACTGGCTTTTACCCCAAAGAAAATTTTTTCTGTAAGTTGATTGAAAAAATTAGCTTTACAGTCTTCACCACTAAATCAAAAGCCTTTTATTGGTTCTTTTTTACACTTTTATCTTTTGTGCAACACTTAATTGAACACAATTAATCTTGCAGTCTGAAAAATACAAAACAAAACTACAAATACACAAACCAATATGGATCATAAACATTTATAATGATCAGAAAAGCAGTGAAAGTCATTTAGAAAAACGTTGGTAAGACAGTCAAGCATACTAAACTCCAGGTCTACATTTAGACAAAGATTGTCTAGGTCCATCAGAACATAAACATGAATTCATCAAAAGATTTATTGATTTTCTGCATTCTTATTGGTTGAAAATCATTCCAGACTGGCTTAAATCCATTTTATTAGAATTAGATTTGAGTCACTGCAAAAGTTTCATTAAGGTTGTTGCTATGGTAGCTGTATGCAAGAAGCAATGTCAATGGTAATATTAAATCACTTGTGAACCAAAACGTATTCCAAAACAATTTGTAATCAACAACACATTCCGTAGTAGCCTATATACAGTGATCATTCTGTACTGGTACACATACATAGCATATAGTGAATTGTAAACTGTACTGCACATCGAACTACTAAATACTGGGTTAGGCCTAGGCTAGAGTACCTTAATCCAAGTCAAATATCTAAAGAATGAATTGTAACCTGAACTTTTAGTTAAGTTTTGACCTGGGAACTTAAGATGAGCCAACAAACCAAACATCAACAAAATACACATATGTCTGAAACTTCATCTGCATGCTTGGATGCGAAGGCAAATTCAAAACGACGACCTTCAGTTGGGAACAGTTCACTTCATTCTTCCAGGCTACAATAGCCTTTCCAGTGTACTTACACTAAACTACTTACAGTATTTAGGCTTAACGTTACTATCATTCCGTTCTCAATTAACAACACTAGCGTTATGCCTAATACTAATACATTGCAATTGAAGCTACTAACATTAAGCCTAGTACTCTGAATTAACCTTGCTCACATGAACTTGTTCAGTCCATGCGCTTTTTCAGATAATCCTAAATTGATTTGGTTCATTTGTCGGTTCTCTATGTATCTTTGTATGACCACTGTGCCATAGTACTGTACTACTACCAATTGTATAATGTATACATAACAACGTTCAGAATCATGTCGTCACATATGTCGAAGTCTCACGTTATTTGACCTGAGAGATCGAATTATCGCCTTTGGACTGCTTCGATCAGCCAATTGTTTCCCACTTTTCCAGAAGTGTAACGGAACACATACTGACAGTACAATTGGTACACTGCAGAGCTTATACGTCGAGAACAAAAGCAATGGCGTACAACTTGTTACTAACACAAAAACTGTAGAAAGGACCCTGTGAGCAACCGCCGAACCACAACGCACCATGGCAAAGCTTACAGAGTCACCTGATTTCAAACCATTCATATAAACTGAGATATAATAATTGTTCGAAAAATGTTTGGCAAAGAGAAGACGATACTTGCAATCCGAAGTATCCGCCTTTCTCTTGATCTCATAGATCAAGTGTTTCATCAGAACATTTTACTCTATTCATGAATTTCATACTATACTGACACTTAAATATCCAATGTAACGTTAAACTGTTTAGTTTAGTAAATATATTTATATAAAGAATTTTTCAAGCTTTTTTTTTTTGGAATTTCGCACAAAGCTACTCGAGGGCTATCTGTGCTAGCCGTCCCTAATTTAGTAGTGTAAGACTAGAGGGAAGGCAGCTAGTCATCACCACCCACCGCCAACTCTTGGGCTACTCTTTAACAACGAAAAGTGGGATTGATCGTTACATTATACACCCCCACGGCTGGGAGGGCGAGCATGTTTGGCACGACTCGGACGCGAACCCGCGACCCTCAGATCACAAAGCGCACGCCTTAACGCGCTAGGCCATGCCAGGCCATTTTTCAAGCAAACACTATGATATCGTTCCTTTGTTACAATCTAGGGGGCGTGAAGGACACCTGAAAGACAATGCCAAAACATATCTACATCTAAGTTGTTTATTACTTCAAAAATTAAATAACATTATTAGTGACAGAGTATAGGCTATAATTATATAAAAAGGGGCTTTTCATTGAAATTATGTAATGTTGAAACAGAAAACACGATTAGTTCATGTTATGAAAATCTTCGTAGTCATGGCAACGCTGTTGAACGTGTATTTTGACAGCTTAATGACATGTACCAAGTATTTTTATTGTTGTTGTGTGAATTTCAGTGGTCTTATCTTAGAATAACAGTAACTACGTGTTTTTCTATCTAATATACTTAATTTTAATCAGGTTATTTAAATCTTTTCAAACTTGGTATGGCCTGATGAGGAGAGCATTCAACTTGAAATCATAGGTTCAGGTTCGCAGCTTCGTCTCTCCTCAACCGACATTCTCGCTGTTTCTGCTGTGAGAGTGTTGTAATGAGATAGTTAGTCCTGTGATTCGTTAGTAAAGAATAGTCCTGAAGTTAGCGATGAGTGATGTTGACTAGCTGCCACCCTCTAATCTATTACTTCACAATTACGGACGGTTAATGCTGATTGTCGTCAATTAGCTTTACATGAAATTCTTGTTTGTTGATTTCTTATTTCGCACAAACCTACTCCAGGATTATTATTTGTTTATACACACAAGTTTCTATCCCAAGTTATTTTTTCAGCCTAATGATATTCATAACTTAATAAAACATTAAAACAGTGAAAATCTAGTTTCTCTCTCTATTCCCAACACATTAATTAAGTTTCTTCGTTTGATTTTCGAACAAATCTGCTCCAGGACTGTCTGCAGGTCTTTGTAAAATGTTTAATTAATCCATTTTCCGTGCATACAAAACCATTGCTGTAGAACTCCAATTATAATGACGGAAGATAACACAGTATCATTCGTTTTGCTGTAGTGCCAGTTCATTGATGACACTCATCATATAGATTAGTAACACACAAAACAAGTAGGGTTAAGTGCCTTGCTCAAGAAAAAGCATGACGCGGACTGACACTTGGGCTACTTTAATGGAACAGTGTGGCTTAACTATTTCACTTATTACGCATAAAAAGTGTTTTTCTTCTTGCTGGTAACAGATCACTTACCACGAAATGTCAGGTCAAAAGTCCGTCAAGCTAAATAAAAGATCACGATCCACTAAAGGAATAAGAAATCTCTTCACTAGTCAGTAATATGTTACATAAATATAAATACGTAAGTCATCATAATTAATTTGTATAATGTATTTTCAGAATAAATGAATCATTAATTTCACTAATGAATTCACGGACAACGTGCATTTAGTGATTTCTACATCTATAATGGGTATATTATACAGGCTTTTCTTTATATGAAAAGTTTTGTTTATCTTAAACCAAATTTCTTCATTAGGGTAGTCGACGGTAATGATAATATCTTTTTACAGTACACAATATTAGTTATACTGTTAAAGAGTCACTTACACAACTATATCTTACACATAATTACGAACCTGCGAAACTGCTAGAAATGTTCATCTCTTTGTTTGGTTAAACGAGGCTTCTTCGACCAAAATCTAACTTCTCTCCTGGTGAAGCAGTTTGGGCAACTTTCAATTATAAAACTGTGTTATTATCTTGCTTATTTATGTTACAAGGTTTTACTTTGTCACAAGTGGATGTTGTTTTAACAAATTCATATTAATACAATTTTAATATCAGTATGACGAGATTGTTTGACGACACTGCATCATTAAAAATAAGGCAGCTTTGTTTGCAATACTTTAAAATACATGAAACTTCGTAATAAATGTTGTTGATGAATAATTACTCATTTGCATTAGAAAAGCTCTTTATGCACATCGAAATAAACATACATCGTTCAAATGTTCCAACCTGTTCCAACCTCAATTTCAGAGAAAAGTTGTAACGCATGATGAAAGCATATGGCCTAGGTATTGTTAATTAATATTTAAACAAAACTTGGTGGTTGAATACTGTTTGCTGAATATGTGTATTTTGGAAATATTTTAAACAAAAATTGCTGTTACATTGTATTAAAAAAATCAGCCTACAGGCATTATTTCTCTTTAAATACATCGATCATTCCATTCAAACGAACAGAAAGAAACGTAAAAATATTTTGAGATATTTCTTGGAATTTCAAAACGTTATAATTAAAGATAAAAATCTTAAGGTTTTTGATAGTTTCCTGCTCTAACATATAAAACCATATATCCACAACCATAACTTTTTGTTACTTTTGTGAAGTTTATCGTCACTATTTGCTTTGATAACTTGTCGCATTTCTTCTCTTTAATAAACATGAAGATATCTTTAACAGAACTACAACAAAAAATATCTTATAAAGGTATCACACACATACATTTTGTTCCTTACTTTATTTAATCAAAATAAACTCATTTAGACTTAATACACTTCTGTCAACGAGTTGAAAGTTGATAAATGTCATCTCTAAAGAACTGGACGTTCTTTGATGCAATGAAATATTTGACATTTTCAATTGACCTGTGATTTGGAAACGTCTTTTTCTTTTAAAAAAATGTTTAAAAAGTTATAATCTACGATGATAATCTTGTGAATACGGCAGTTGTGATAAAATTTCTTACTGAAGTTGATTTAGTTTTTGAACAGTAACACGTGAGACACGAGGTCCAGCATTGTCATAAAGCAGTTTCGGACAACTGTAGTTAAATGTTGTTGGATATTTTGTGACAACGTTTAGTGAATAATTTCAACTTCACAATAATATTTCTCTGTTGTGATTGTTTCTCGTTGGTTTAAGAATGGATCACATCTGCTGACGACCATGAAACACTGACCATAAGGATGAGGATGTTGTTTTTGTGCTTCTTCATTGGCCACTGTCCAGATCGTTGTCGACTGTGGTAAAGAATCTTCATCACAGGAGACAGTTCTATAAAGAAATGGGTCGTTCTTTGTTGTGAGTAGGGAGTGAGGAACAAATTTCAACTCGTCTTGTTTGATGGTTTTCAATCATTTTGTATCCATTTATTGAGCTGTTTCACCTCATCAGTTGCTTCAAGGTGTCAATGTAACAACTTCAACCATCAGTGAGCTAACCCTAATGATGACAGAATCAGAACAATCACTAAAACATTTGACTGTCACACCACTCACTGATTCTCTGTATATTTGGCTAAACTGGACTCTTTAATAGTTTTTACAAACTCCAGTTAGGTGTTTATATCCTAAGATCTTCATTGTGTTATTTCTTTAGTTAGTTATAATACACATATCGCTAAGGTCTCGTCATCTTGTGTACTCTTGGTTGGTGACATAGTACAAACCCCACTACTTACATATTATCCACTCTTACTGATACGTCACGAAAAGAATTTCCTGTGTCTCATCATTTTATCTTTTCTTTTAAATAACACGCGCGACATAAATTATCTTCGTTTAGTCAATTTTCGGCGACTGTCATGCGCCGAAAATAATGTTTTTCATATCACATACTTTCTGCATTAAGTTACACAAAAAAATGTCCTTCATTTGCACTCTCAACTGGTGACTTTACACAGAAGGAGTTGTACTGTTTTTGTTTTCATTTTGAACTGTTTTTATGATTACCGTCACGGTCCACTGATGGGAAAGTGCTAAGTTTTTGGATCTACAGTACTAAAAGTGTGGTTAGATTTCCGTCAGTGGGTCAAGCAGAAACCCAGAGTGGTTTTACTACATCATCAACACATACACAATTGAAGAGATTAATTTTATTCCCTTTCGGTTGTAAATCCCATGGTATACTGCTCTCTATGATGATGCATGTGAATCCCATGGTGAACTGCTCTCTATGATGATGCATGTGAATCCCATGGTAAACTGCTCTCTATGATGATGCATGTGAATCCCATGGTAAACTGCTCTCTATGATGATGCATGTGAATCCCATGGTATACTGCCCCGTATTATGTATGTAAGTCTCATGGTAAACTGCTCTCTATGATGATGCATTTAAATCCCCTGGTACACTGCTCTGAATGATGATGCATGTGAATCCCATGGTATACTGCTTCGCATTATGTATGTAAGTCTCGTAATATACTGCTCCGTATTATGTATCTAAGTTTCATGGTAAACTACTCTGTATGATTTATATAGGGTAACAACTACCATAGATATCCATTTAGAAAAAGGAACTATTAAACCCAACAAGGAGTACTCTGTTAGATATACTAGTATGTGTAGTGGAGTACTCTGTTATATATACCGGTATGTGTAGTGGAGTACTCTGATAGATATACTGGTATGTGTAGTGGAGTACTCTGTTATATATACTGGTATGTGTAGTGGAGTACTCTGATAGATATACTGGTATGTGTAGTGGAGTACTCTGATAGATATACTGGTATGTGTAGTGGAGTACTCTGTTATATATACTGGTATGTGTAGTGGAGTACTCTGATAGATATACTGGTATGTGTAGTGGAGTACTCTGTTAGACATACTGGTATGTGTAGTGGAGTACTCTGTTAGACATACTGGTATGTGTAGTGGAGTACTCTGTTAGATTTACTGGTATGTATAGTGGAGTACTCTGTTAGATATACTGGTATGTGTAGTGGAGTACTCTGTTAGATATACTGGTATGTGTAGTGGAGTACTCGGATAGATATACTGGTATATGTAGTGGAGTACTCTGATAGATATACTGGTATGTGTAGTGGAGTACTCTGTTATATATACTGGTATGTGTAGTGGAGTAATCTGTTAGATATACTGGTATGTGTAGTGGAGTACTCTGTTATATATACTGGCATATGTAGTGGAGTACTCTGTTATATATACTGGCATGTGTAGTGGAGTACTCTGTTATATATACTGGCATGTGTAGTGGAGTACTCTGTTATATATACTGGTATGTGTAGTGGAGTACTCTGTTATATATACTGGTATGTGTAGTGGAGTAATCTGTTATATATACTGGTATGTGTAGTGGAGTACTCTGTTAGATATACTGTTATGTGTAGTGGAGTAATCTGTTAGATATACTGGTATGTGTAGTGGAGTACTCTGTTAGACATACTGGTATGTGTAGTGGAGTACTCTGTTAGACATACTGGTATGTGTAGTGGAGTACTCTGTTATATATACTGGTATGTGTAGTGGAGTACTCTGTTAGATATACTGGTATGTATAGTGGAGTACTCTGTTATATATACTGGTATGTGTAGTGGAGTACTCTGTTAGATATACTGGTATGTGTAGTGGAGTACTCTGTTATATATACTGGTATGTGTAGTGGAGTAATCTGTTATATATACTGGCATGTGTAGTGGAGTACTCTGTTATATATACTGGTATGTGTAGTGGAGTACTCTGTTATATATACTGGTATGTGTAGTGGAGTACTCTGTTATATATACTGGTATGTGTAGTGGAGTAATCTGTTATATATACTGGTATGTGTAGTGGAGTACTCTGTTAGATATACTGGTATGTGTAGTGGAGTAATCTGTTAGATATACTGGTATGTGTAGTTGAGTACTCTGTTAGACATACTGGTATGTGTAGTGGAGTACTCTGTTAGACATACTGGTATGTGTAGTGGAGTACTCTGTTATATATACTGGTATGTGTAGTGGAGTACTCTGTTAGATATACCGATATGTGCAGTGGAGTACTCTGTTAGACATACTGGTATGTGTAGTGGAGTACTCTGTTAGATATACTGGTATGTGTGGTGGAGTACTCTGATAGATATACTGGTATGTGTAGTGGAGTACTCTGTTATATATACTGGTATGTGTAGTGGAGTAATCTGTTATATATACTGGCATGTGTAGTGGAGTACTCTGTTATATATACTGGTATGTGTAGTGGAGTACTCTGTTATATATACTGGTATGTGTAGTGGAGTACTCTGTTATATATACTGGTATGTGTAGTGGAGTAATCTGTTATATATACTGGTATGTGTAGTGGAGTACTCTGTTAGATATATTGGTATGTGTAGTGGAGTAATCTGTTAGATAAACTGGTATGTGTAGTGGAGTACTCTGTTATATATACTGGTATGTGTAGTGGAGTACTCTGTTATATATACTGGTATGTGTAGTGGAGTACTCTATTATATATACTGGTATGTGTAGTGGAGTACTCTGTTAGATATAATGGTGCGTAAAGTGGAGGTTGACCAATGGCGTTGTTGCGTTGTGCTTCAGTCAGTCTTGGCGTAACTGTATTGCGTGTCAGTTGTTAGCAGTGAGCTATGGAAACCGAGAACCCGTCACTTTTATAGGGATTTTGCACATGTTGCACTTGCAGAACATGCAAATCTCTCAAACAAATTTATTGAACACGCATGCGTTTTGGCGAAAAATCCTATGTTTTCCTTCGTTTTCAAAGTGCACAACTTTTATTGTCATTTTGGTCTGACAATCAGTGCCTTAACACGTGTAACATCGCATACTCTGAACTTGTAACGTTATTACATGTATTTCTCTTTAAAACATCCCATTTGCGTTTCTTTTTTTGAAGAGTATATATATATTTATATATATATATTATGTTTTATTTTGCCTGAAATACTAATTGACGAACTGTTCAGAGCTTGGAAATATATATTGGTAGTTAGCGAGTCAATCTACCGCCCAAAAGATGTACTTTACGTTGATTGACTACCTCAGTGAGAGGGAAGAAGGAGGAAATGTCGTCACCATTAAAAATGACAGTAGTTTTACGAGTTGTTACTAACTAGTGCATGATAGGCCGCCATGACAAGCAACTATAATGTCATTCGATGGTGAGTCAGTGTTATGTGTCTCAACATTGATATATTTGATCGGTTTAAATCTTTAATGTATTACTTGATTATATCGTCTTAATTAAATCAGTCTAAACAGAACACTCATCACTATATTAGTAATTACATTTTCTGACCTTTCATGTGTCTTAAAATGGATGACATCATGCAATAATTATTTACACTTTTTTTAATTTAACTTTATAACTTTCCAAATTATTTTACTGAACAAATCTTACTTTATAGTTTTATTTCGTGTTTAACAAAGGCGGATACTACACTCCACGTATGATCAATGTCTATATTAAAACCATAATATAACTGTCCATAGGATTTTAACAAATATACCGTGCCAGTGTAACAAAATTTCAACATGTGATAACATCATCACTATCTAGATTTAATTATATTAGAACCATTATTTCGTATATTTTAACATCTGTACTGATACAGTTTGCTGTAACTAAACATAATAGCAAATAAATGGCTTACTGTTTATCCATTTATTTTGTCTATAGCAAAATTGTCAAAGCCAATTTTGTTTCTCCTCTCTGCTTCTTTTACAGGGGCGTAGATCCTATAGGGGTGCATCCCTCTTCATTTTAGGTAGGGGGTATGGAGCATACAATCATCCCTCCCTACAGTTTGGATCTGTTGAATTATCTTATTGCATCACAGGCCTATAAACTGTGTGTTTGTTCTTGTGATTCTCGTGTTCTTACCAATCGAATTACATAATTAGGCCTGGATGTAGATTTTTTCAGTAGCCTAAATGTACATCTTTCATATAGGCATGCTTCTAAGCTTTTCGATCCAAGCGATAGTTCGTTAAGTATCAATCAGTAGGCCTAAGTATACATGCAAAGCTTACAAGCACTATCACAGAATCTCCCAACGTCTCGTACATAGTGTAAGATTAAGTAAAATTTTCATCACAACAGATTGAACAAAGCATAAAATTCGAAAGTATTACTCCCAAGCATAAACTCCTGTGATCTAGATCTGGTAGGTCATTTGTAGTTTGTAGCTGCATCAATCTTATGCGTATAATGTGCAGTTTTCATACGCCACTTGTTCTGATGCATGTCTCGCCAGTTTCATTGTCAAACGCCTTACTCTCCTTAGCTGCCAAAGCCGCTGACAACAGTATACGTTCAATGTACAGTTAACGACAGGTTCGGGCCCCTCGGATCCAGACGCGCCCTACATCACCCCCTCCGCTCTCTTTAGTCTGAGCCTCGATTTTACAATAGGGCTCACTAGACCTGTGTTTGTGGCCCTCACTAATCCACGAAATTTGAGATTATCACCGCCCTCTAATAAAGTGCTAGTGCTTTATGGTAAAAGAACAATATATTTTCTTATCATAGATAGTAAAAAATATTTTATTTTCTTGTATAATTAGAACACACGAGGAGCGATTTCAACGGCCTGAAGCCTCTACTCGAATTGAATTGCTTGTTTTTGTTTAGGTGTTTTTATTTAACAGACGTGCTTATAGACATTATATCACAACGTGTTTGCCTTTTGATGAGCTTTAACAGGAATGTAATATATTTGTGATTGTTTAAGTATTTTTCGAGAAACTTGCAATTACTTGTGTTGTAACTAGCACACGTTATTGTCCCAGCGATGCCCAGGCGGTCAGTCAGCTCGGTAGTCACTGTGAGGTTCGCGCGTTCGACTTAAATGCATTGTACAGTTCAGTCCTACTTCCATTTTGTTCTTTCTTTGTTCGTTGTACGTTAGAGTTTTTCAATAAAGACTGTATTTTAGTCTGTTGAGTCATCTGGGAAACAGATTCCAATTATGATAAGCAAGTGTCTGAAACTTTCTGATATTAGATAGTTCTGCAAGCCAGTTACTGGTACTACAAGTGACAATGCAGATGCAGATAATCAAACAACCTCAAGCAAAAAAGTGCTATGTTTTCTTCTAGCAAAGTCACATCGGGCTATCTGCTGAGCTCACCGAGGGTAATAGAACCCCTATGTTTAGCGTTGTAAATCTGTAGACATAATGCTGTACTAGCGGGGAGCCAAGCAAAGGAATATAAACTTACCATGCAGAGGAAATACCATGTTCATCAGAGGACGAGCCTGAAAATGATTGTGCAACTATTGCACATCATGAACAACCAGATGAAACAAGTTTGTGCAGTAATGAAAAATCTGACACTCCACAGATACAGTATGGAAAGCCATATCATCCAGATGCACAACTAATACCACGACAGAAAACAAAATCTCAAAATATCAACTTCCATGCAAGTGGTTTGATGAGTTCCCATGGCTGCACTTCGACAATCAAACTCAAAAAGTCACATGCTTTCATTGTGCCAAGGCGGAAAATAGAGACCCTTTTGCAGGGAAATTGGAGTGGCCAGTGGAGTATACCTTCATATCTACCGGTTTTTGCAACTGGAAAAAAGCAAAACAGAAATTCAACAAACACCAATCCTCCTCTCAGCACAGATTCGCTATATCACCAGAAGGTTCACTTAATGTAACTCCAGTGATTTTCCAGCTACATAATGGAAAAAGAAGCAGCAGGAAAAATGCAAAAGAAGTTTAGCCAAAATATTCAAAAGTTTACGTTTCTTACTGCGTCATGGTTTAGCATTACGTGGACATACTGATACGGAGGGGAACTTCCTGCAGTTAATGAAGCTACTGGAAGAGGAAAATCCTGAGTTGACGGCCTACTTGTCAAATAAACCCACATTCACATCACCCCAGGCTCAGAATGAAATAATGGAGACGTTCAGCCATCAAATACTAAGGAACATGGCACACGAAGTGCAGCAAAGTAAAGTCTTTGTATTAATGGTTGATGACACTCAAGATGTTACAGGTTCCAAACAGGAAGCAAAATGTGTACGATACGTAAATGAGAACCTTGACGTCCATGAGACATTTCTTGGTTTGTACAGTGTTTCCAATACAACTGGTGAAACAATATCCTCGACTTTACTTGATGTCCTGACTAGACTCAATTTACCACTGTCAGGATTAAGAGCACAAACTTATGATGGAGCCACTAACATGAGTTGTGCGTACAGTGGATGCCAGGCAAAAATAAAAAAGAAGCAACCGTCAGCTTTGTTTTTTCACTGCGGAGCACACAACGCTAATTTAATAATGCAACATGCAGTTGAAGCTTGTGAATATGTTTGATTCTATCCAGTGGGTTCATGAACTTGGCGTCTTGCTTCATAGGTCAGGCAAATACAAGACAATCGTTGAAAATATTGTATCGTCAGACAGCCACAATGGTCCAGTTAAATACATCCGCCCACTGTGTCCAACACTCTGGTTGTGCCACCTATCTGCAATTAGATGTGCTAATGATCACTATAGTGACACTGTTAATTCTCTGTTTGAATTAGCAAATAAAAAATCAGATGTAGCAGTGAAAGCACGAGGTCTGCTGGACAGATCTAACAACGGAAAGACAGTTTTAGGATTGTTAATGGCTCAGCATCCATTACCTGCATTAGAGAAACTAAACCGTGCATTCCAAGCAAAATCAGCGACAGTATCTGGCATGATTGAAGCATCTGCAATGACAGTTGAGCAATTGTGGCTATTGCAAAGAGAGGAAAATTACAACAAGATATTTGATGAAGCTGAGAAAAAGGTAACTTCCCTAGATCTGGTGCCTGTTGAACTACCTCGCATTCGCAGACCCCCCCCCCCTAGAAGGATCACAGGTGATGATTCAGCACACCATTCTGCAACAGCTAGAGATTACTGCAGAAGCCAGTATTTTGAATTTGTGGACACAGTTATAGAACATCTGACCACTAGATTAAATGCAGACAACAATGACTTGAGGCAATATCTGGCACTTAAGAACATGATCACATCTGGCAAGATTGACAACTCGGTTATAAACTTCTATCCAGAAATCTCTGCACAACGGCTTGAGTTTCAGTTGCCCATGTTCAAAGGAACAACAAAAGCAGAATATCTGAAAGGTGCGAAGGATGCTTACTGTAAAATGTATGAAACAAGTCAGTAGATGTTTAGTGAATGTTTTTTCTCATGAAAATTTTGCTTGTATGTCCAGTATCCAGGTGCAACTGTGAACGCAGCTTTTCTGTATTAAGACGGTTGAAGACGTGGTTAAGGTCAACTATGTCTCAGTGCCGCCTCAATCATGTGGCAGTTTGTCACCCTCACAAAGATGAGGTCGACAAGATAAATATAGAAGAGCTTATGAAAGAATTCATAAGCAGATCATCACAAAGGAGGTCTACGTTTGGGAACATGTAGACTTGAGGACTAAATGAATCTTACTTCAATGAAAAGTATGAATAATTATGTGCTACACTGTATTTATGTGCAATTTTTAAGAATTCGCAAAGACATTTTAATTATTTTTATCAAACAACATGGACAGTTTTTTCAGAAGAAATAAACTTATCAAGGATAATTACTAATTTTATTAATATTTGAAAACGTAATTTGTGCAATGAAAGTTATTAGTAACCTTCTCGTGTCAA
This sequence comes from Carcinoscorpius rotundicauda, assembly GCA_011833715.1. Classification (NCBI taxonomy): domain Eukaryota; kingdom Metazoa; phylum Arthropoda; class Merostomata; order Xiphosura; family Limulidae; genus Carcinoscorpius; species Carcinoscorpius rotundicauda. Next base: position 4,448,306 of record CM022400.1, read on the forward strand.
ATGGGCATCTTTTATACTGTGCAGTGTGCAGGAATAAATTCATGTGGCAGTTAATTTGTGACACATTTGTCTTTATTCTATTAGCATTTTGAAAACTGTTCACAACACCTCACTTTTACAAACCTACATGGAAACCTTGAAGTATCGTGGCAACAAGATTACTCTGTGACTGCATGTTTACAGGTTTCAGGTTCACGTAATCAGGTATTACCAACTTGCAAATTAAACAGTCCACATAAGTGGTTGCAAAAATCATCCCCCTAACGGATGTAAAATATCTACGTCCCTGTTCTTTTACCTTGCTCAGAGTCAACTGACGTCAGGAACTAACAGTTTTATGACTGATATAAAACACGACAAACTAATATAAGAAGTTCCAACATAAGTGAAGTTCATAGAGTAACTGACTCTATTTCTCGAACATCAGTTACAACAATCTTCAATAGAGAAGTACAAATGTGCAAGAGAAAAGATTTCCAGCTTCTAGCTCGTCTAAAAAAAACACATATGGGCTCTTTCTTTGACTTTTCCTGGTTTAGTGATTGATAAAACATAAATTTTATCTTTCTTAACTGGCTACATTTATTTCTCAACCCCATAATATTTGTTTAATTATTGGTAAGAAGTATATATTATGTATACAAATAAACATTAGATAAATTTCAATGTTTTCCTAAATACGTACTGTAAAGTTAAAAGTTGGAATAAACTTCAAATTTAAAGATTATAATAAAAATTAGTATTGAAGTGTTTAGGTATATATTAGAGTGTTTATTTCAAAGATGTTTTCTACTTAAGTTGGTTACGTTGATATTTCTGTAATCTTTCTTACAAATTGATCCATTCCAGAGAATAAGTTTATACCAATTTAGATATTAACTCGTTAAACACAATAAAATATACAAAACTCCACGATCAAATTTCATGAGAGTTTAAGCAAGATTATCGTTACAGCTGGACCATTTCAGCCATTAAAAATGGCTTAGAATTTTTAAGTAATTAACAAAACAGAAATTACATTACATGACTAGTCTAGAAATGTATAGTCCAGCTGACCAGTAGAGGTAAGTACTGCTGATTTAATAAAAAACATTAACATAAATTATTAAATTAAATTAAATATTCACGATATTTTTTTATCTAAATATTCTAGAATGATTACCTGTTTTACACATGACTACTATACATAATATATTCTGGTCTATTGTAATATATTCCAGTCAATTACTAATAATTACCAGATGTAGTTAAACAAAAGTAATAAAATAAAGATAGAAAATCTTCAACAATTTATCCTGTTGCACACGTTTATTTGCATTGAAGCTAGTTACTTACAAAGCTTTCTTATGTATGCATTCAAAGAAGATCAGAATGAATGATGTGTAAGTAATAACTATTGATTAAGAATAAAAAAGAGTGGTCGATAAATTTGAATAAAAATGGAAATTCTGAATTCCAAAATGGTACATTACTTCTGCTCAAAAAATAGGTTTTAATTGGTGCTGCCCTCTATTGTCACAAACTTTCAACATTTAGCACTAACATTCCATCCCACACTTCTGTATACCCACATTTAAACGATTAATTACACAGCAACTCTTTACCAATGGAAGTGCACCCTTTACACATTTACACTCGTTAATCACTTGTCAATGGGCAGTAGTACTGTACAGGTGTGCTTGTTTTTCCTTGGGAGTTTGTCAATACTTAACTTTATATTACAGATTTAGTTTTTGTTATTTCTTTATTTACCGGACTTTTTGTCCGTATATTGTGAATCTCACTCTGTGGCACGTGGTGCATAATGACCAATATCAATTGCATTGTAACTCTTCCCACTGCACACCTGATTTACAATTCCACTAATACTAGCTGTTAGTTGTGTGTCTCTGTTTAGTCGTCAATCATTCCAAAACTATTACTTTTCAGGAGTAGGCTACACATATTGTAAAGATGTGGTGTTCCACAGGACTGCTAGTAGTTTTCTCTAGTGATCGTTTGCTTCATAAATATATTCGTCCTGGTTAAGCAGACAGAGATTGCTGCCCATCTCTGATGCTCTGTAGCACCAAAACTCTTCTTACCACAATCCTGATGTACAATGCGAGATGTCACCAAGTGTTAGTTGATCAAATCTGTTGATGTGATTTCTCTGTTTATTAAAATATAGTATCTCAGTCACCCACTGCACTGTCTCCTCTAATATATCTTCTGGACTATCCAAAACATTTTCCCTTCCCTTCTCCTGGTGGAGTATGAAAATCACGCCACTGAAAAGTTTCCAGCTTGTGGGGTGGTGGACTATAGAAGCCTGTCCTTCTGAGTGCTGTATTCAGTTGAGAATAGGACGGTGATATGCTGTGAGTGTCCATAGCATATAGCAATTCCTAACATGGACGTGATGTACAATTCCAGATGGTGCCAGGTTTTGTTTGTGGCATTACGACATATTAATATATAGCTATCTAACATATTGCTTTTTCTCACTGTGACATTCCTCCATTTCTCAGCTGCACATTTCTGGTGGGTCTGATGTTGGTTGAAGATGACTTAGTCACAATTTAAATAATGTGTCGATGGCGTGACACCGTTCCTACCTCAAACCCGATGCACAATTACAGATACTGCCATGTTCGGTTGAAGCACTCCCCCGTATCACAACTATATATATATAAAATTAATACTTAAACATTTTAGGAAAATAAAATCAAAAGGAAGGACTGTGTTAGAAAGAACAAATCTAAACGTGTGATAAGCGGAATTTAAAAATTAACAAAAACACCACCAAACTAAGATTAAGTTAAAGATGCTGCATAAATTGAAAGGATCACCATGGTAAAGGCGGCTATAATATAGGTTAAGACTGAGAGACAGTGTATCCCCACAACAATGTGGGTCCAACTTACACAGTTACCTTCAAAACCCGAAACACATTTTCTATCTCACATTATATCCTGTATCCTGGGAATTCTTTTAATCCATGTGGTAGGCTTAATTCTTTGGGGGCTTGTTTCCGTTCATATATATACTGCACTCGTACTATGGACTGGGTGAAAAATGCCCAACATCATCAAGTTTTGGATTGAAGATGCATCTCATGTATGCGGTCCCTCTTCCTACCATTTCGCGAGAATTAGTTCCCTACGTATCTAATGTTGGTTACAGCTAGACGTAGCACATGTATTGCTATTTACATGTGCCCAAATATCCTTCTCCTTCCAAAGCCTGGAAGAACCACGTCTAATGATGCCAGATTTTGGACCAAAGATGTCATTGCTCTTGAGCTTTTCTACTTTCTACCATCCACCCACGACATGTTGGTTCGTGATGGATGTGGTCGTGTGAAGTGAGAGCAAGTGGAAACAGATATGGAACCTTGGCTTCCTACCAATTTCTATTTGGAAATAAAGCTGATCCTCTGCCTACTGCTGTACAATTCCAGATTTTGCCAGATGTTGAATTGCTATCGTGGTCTGTTGTGCCCTATCTACTGAACACCTAGAGATCTCAATCTCATTAATAGGTTTCAATTTTGTGTTCGCGACATAGCCATAAAAATGTGAAGAATATAGTTGTATCAGATGTTACGCAGTCTGCTGCTGAGATGTGATGTTTTATTTTTGTTCCCACACCTCATTGTCATTCTTTGGGTGCTTCCGAAGTGTGGATCATTTTTTACTGGCTCTTCAATAGTTCAGTGTGGGACTAGCTGTTTTGTGAGAAGAGTTAAAGTATATTGTAAGTTGACATTTTCCTGAACTGAAATGTATTTTCAAAAGATACTTACCTCCTCTAGCATTTCTCGTCCAGCCTCTCCACTTTTGATTAACCTTAAAGAAATTAATGAATATAAAGAGGGTGCTGTTTATGATAGGGGTTGTGTCACACTGCTATAACAATAGCTATGAAAAACATTATGGCGCACTTGATAATTTACGAGTGGGTATACAGAAGCAGGTCGTGAAGGACTAGTGGCAAGTGTTGAAAATTTACACCAATAGAGAGCAGTACTAAGCATAGAAACTATTTTGTGACAGGAGGTAAATATCTAAACAAAATACGTTTTCAATTTAGGAAAATGTTAACTTCCGATATAATATCTTAACTCATCTCCTAAAATACCTAGTATCTCACATTGAATTGGTAGAAAGCTGGTAAACAAAATACTTTTCTTTAGACATATATACATAATTAGACATTAAATGTAAATTAAAAAAAGAAAACTTTGCAGTCAAAAGAATCACTCATACTGATTAATTTTGCAGGTTCACATTTTTTATAAAACATGTGTGCTAAGAAATGAAACATAGAACTTGGTGCCGAAAGAGCCCTTTCCGAGCGACAATCCGAACGTTTTGTTTTTATGTTTGCCGCTAAAATGTACTGTGACGTAATAGTTGCCAAACAACTACCAACGCCAGCGCGTTGAATGTAAATAAACATGGCCAATGCATACAGACTCTGTTTTGACTTTGTGTTCAGAACAGTGTCTAGTAGCGCCATATCAATTCAAACTTACTCTGAACGAACCAAGAACAGTTACTTTTGACACAGATATGACAAGTTCTAGTGATGAGGACAGTTCCACGAGCGGGAGTAGCGGAACTGTGAGTGATACTGAAGAAATAAGATTATATATTAAAACAACATGCATTATGAGGTTATAAAATTTACATTTAATATGACAATGTCAAAGTATTGTGTTAAGATTAATTTTATTATGATGAGTTATGGAAATATGTTATGGAGTTTATATTTGATTGTTTACAAGTCCAGAATGTTTTTTTAATACATAAGATGTACCAGATTACTTCAACATATTCAAGACATAGTTTTATTTCAATTTATCTTGAAATGTTAAATTTGAAAGATGGTATTCTTCAAAGTTTTCCATATGTAAAAACGATAGAAAAACATCTACAGAGTGATCTACCAGCTTTTAAACTTGGAATGTACTCTATTTTGGATAGATTTGTCCACTGTCTAGACGAGGACATCAAGGTTTCACTTACTTTTAGGTGTCACAAATGTAAAACACGCTTATAAATGTGAAATGTGTATGTCTAGCTACATTCTTCAAAATTTTTACTTTTTAAATATTATACCATACGTTATTGTTTATCGCTTTATACTGCACACATACCTTTAAGTTTGTTCTTTTCTGATGGCAAAGGATGGCTTTAGAGGAGTAGAACTTGTACGTTGCAGACTGAGATCAGCCCTCAGCTCTACGCGAGGAAAGATGGTGGGGACGATTCTGTCTACTGCCGATGGTTTTTTTCAGTCTCAACCTGCCTGGCTTGAAACCCACGGAATCCAAACAGTGGAATCCGACACAAAACATGAGCGTTCAAAGTGGTTTTGACAAAGCTTTGCATGGTGTTAAGGAGTCCAGTTCTTCCTATTGACCATCCACACCCGTTGTCGCCACCTTGCTAGTTCCTTCTCCTTGCACAGAAATGAAAAGAAGCTTTTGCTCAATGCCGAACCGTTTTTACAAACATAAGCAACGCAGTAAACCATGTTATCATGAAACAAACATTAAGTAGCAATATCAAGACAAAAATAGTCTCACAAAGTATATAATCCAAAAATATCACCGATAGATTGACGTAAGACACCAGAACCGAAAGGAACAAAATGGTCGGCGCGCAACGGAGAGTGTTTGGCAACTATTACGTCATAGTTGTAAAACGTCCCGGAAACAGCCGAACTACAGAGAGGAACTTGAGTTCGAGGACCCGCATATTTTGTTTCATTTTTTTGCTCAAAAACTAAAGTGTTTAAAAATACGGCAACCACACAGGAATTACACCTAACGAAAGTGTAGTTTCTAAGGCAATTATTAAAATTTGTTGAAAATTCACCTTTATGATTTTAGCAGGAGTGTTTTCAGAACAACAAATAATGAATATCAGGTATTTAGTTTTAACCACATAACAAAGAAGAATTACTGACTTTCATTTCTGCTCCAAGATTGGTTTTTAATGGAACTTTTCCACGAAGAATCTCTAAGACCTTTTATCTAAAATATACTAACCGTATTTTCAAATTAACAGAAATTTATTATTTTCTACTCAGTTCCTATTTTTACTGGAAACGGCTTTCCGAACCCTAATTTTTTTGGCTTTGGTCATAATAAACATCAACCTCTCTTCTGGTTTATAACGACTTATAGTGGAAGCAGCCTCTTACCAACATGGAACAAGAACTGTCCGTATGACCTATGCTGTTATACAAACGAGAACAAATTTGATAGTTATGAAACATTAAAAACTGTTTTAGAAAACCATTGATTTTCTTTCTATTCATATTCAGTATACACATTAAAAACTTTAATATACAAGTAATTCTTTAAGAAAGGCCAGGGCTTGGAAGGTTTCTTTTATATTGAATACAATCATTGAATTTTGATTATGTCCGTATTAAGATTTGGAACTTTTAATTTATTTTAACAGTAATACATACATTAGTACCTTTACAGTACTTTTAAATTACTTAACAATTACTGGCGTATATATCACGCCCCGCACAGAGAATATCTGAAAAGTTTCTAATTTGTGGGATCAAAAAGCAACACACATAATGCGAAGCACAGTCACCACGTCTACGGTTATGTGACTGTTTCAAGTCAAAAAGCAACACATTATGTGAAGCACAGTCACCACGTCTTGGGTTATGTGACTGTTTCAAGTCAAAAAGCAACACACATTATGCGAAGCACAGTCACCACGTCTGGGGTTATGTGACTGTTTCAAGTCAAAAAGCAACACACATTATGCGAAGCACAGTCACCACGTCTGGGGTTATGTGACTGTTTCAAGTCAAAAAGCAACACATTATGTGAAGCACAGTCACCACGTCTGGGGTTATGTGACTGTTTCAAGTCAAAAAGCAACACACATAATGCGAAGCACAGTCACCACGTCTAGGGTTATGTGACTGTTTCAAGTCAAAAAGCAACACATTATGTGAAGCACAGTCACCACGTCTTGGGCTATGTGACTGTTTCAAGTCAAAAAGCAACACACATTATGCGAAGCACAGTCACCACGTCTGGGGTTATGTGACTGTTTCAAGTCAAAAAGCAACACATTATGCGAAGCACAGTCACCACGTCTTCGGTTATGTGACTGTTTCAAATCAAAAAGCAACACATTATGCGAAGCACAGTCACCACGTCTTGGGTTATGTGTCTGTTTCAAGTCAAAAAGCAACACACATTATGCGAAGCACAGTCACCACGTCTTGGGTTTATGTGTCTGTTTCAAATAAAAAAGCAACACACATTATGTGAAGCACAGTCACCACGTCTTGGGTTATGTGACTGTTTCAAATCAAAAAGCAACACATTATGCGAAGCACAGTCACCACGTCTCGGGTTATTTGACTGTTTCAAGTCAAAAAGCAACACATTATGTGAAGCACAGTCACCAGGTCTAGGGTTATGTGACTGTTTCAAGTCAAAAAGCAACACACATTATGCGAAGCACAGTCACCACGTCTAGGGTTATGTGTCTGTTTCAAGTCAAAAATCAACACACATTATGCGAAGCACGGTCACCACGTCTTGGGTTATGTGACTGTTTCAAGTCAAAAAGCAACACACATTATGCGAAGCACAGTCACCACGTCTTGGGTTATGTGTCTGTTTCAAGTCAAAAAGCAACACACATTATGCGAAGCACAGTCACCACGTCTTGGGTTATGTGACTGTTTCAAGTCAAAAAGCAACACACATTATGCGAAGCACAGTCACCACGTCTTGGGTTATGTGACTGTTTTAAGTCAAAAAGCAACACATTATGTGAAGCACAGTCACACGTCTTGGGTTATGTGACTGTTTCAAGTCAAAAAGCAACAACACAATATTTTTAAGTCAGAAGATGTTACTGCTTCATCAGAAGAACTTAGACTAAATAGAAAACGATAAATATCACATGCAGTTGGGATATACCTGTGTAAGCATAATTTTTATAAAACAATAACAGAGGGTTTGGGTCAATCCTCTCAAATCCTGTCCTTGCTTACATGTGTGCTTATGATACACAACCCGGACTATCACAACTATAACCCAACCAGCTGTGAAACATTCAGACCTATGAATAAAAAAGACAGCACTTCTTTAGACTGCATAATCATTCTGATGGCATCATTAAACTGTATCTACTTATTTTACAAACTAAAACAAATGTTGACGGTTTCTTTTGTTGTTTTTCTCTGATGACGATAGATAGTAAGCTTGTTTGTATTACAGTGTCTGTAGATAGACGCCGTCCACTTGTTGTTGTTTTTTTCGAAGGTTTACATTTAGATTGCGTCCAGCATGAATTCCATCTCTTTTAAAGTTCCCGTTTGAGCATTACTTGGTACTAATTACGATTTAGTTTTGATACACATCACCTTCTGTCATCATCAGGAAAATCACCTGATAAAGACATCTGTGTTGGTAGTAATTTAATTTGTTCATGGGCTCTCTTCTCGTCATCACATTTGATAAATCGTGCACTGCAAGATTATGAAGGAAATCTACAGATAAAGAAAGTAATGAAAAACTTTAAAAAAGGAAGTAAATGTGAAAAAATCAATCCTTGAATATAATAATACAACAAGATAGTATGGATGGTACAGGAAAATACTGTAGTCCAGTGTTAATAGTACAGTTATGTATATAACAACACAACAAGATGGTGTGAATGGTACAGGAACATACTTTAGTCCAACGTTAATTGTATAGTTATATATATATATATATATAACAATACAACAAGATGGTATGAATGGTACAGGAACATACTGTAGTCCAGTGTTAATTGTATAATTATATATATATATAACAACACAACAAGATGGTATGAATGGTACAGGAACATACTGTAGTCCAGTGTCAATTGAACAGTTATATATATATATATATATATATATATAACAAAAAACAAGATGGTATGAATGGTACAGGAACATACTGTAGTCCAGTGTTAATTGTATAATTATATATATATATAACAACACAACAAGATGGTATGAATGATACAGGAACATACTGTAGTCCAGTGTTAATTGAACAGTTATATATATATATTGTTACGTGTTAATTCTTGTTTGTGGTATCATGTAGTAGTGATGCTACTGTCATCCCTACTATCTTGTTTAAATTATTTTTATAACTTTATTAGCCAACCTTACATTCACTACCTTCATTAATTTTTTTTAATTATCTACAATTGGCTGGTAACTCCCGTTTCATCCTGAATATAAGCTTTATAAAGAAACAAATTATGTTAAAGAGCTAACATCGAAGGGTAATGATAACATCGCTTACACTAGAATTATGATATTTTTAAACTGATTACGAGTTATTACTAATACTGATAAAAACAGAAACTCGGTTTAAAACTATATCACCTCCGTAAAATTAGTTGATACCATTGGTTTCGTTTTTCAGTTTTCATGCAATAAAAATGAAAAACAAGATATTCAAATTTTTTAGTATGGTATTCACAGACATTCCCAGAGCTTGTGACTTGGTCATTACATAGATGTTGTTATAAAAGGGAACACTGTATAGTATGGTAAAGTTCTGATGACCTGTTGAGGAAATCTTTAAAATACCATTTCGATGAACAATCCCAGCCATCATAACATAGGTAGTGCTGCCACCTACCTGACACAGGTGTTCTGTTGGGATTTTTAATATGCTTGAGTTGAGAAAATGAACGCTCAGCTGTGCAATTTGTGACCATTAATGTTAAAAATATATGCAATGCAATGTCCTACGTTTGGGAACACACACTCAATTTTATCTTCTGAAAATATTTTATAAAGTGCAGCATGACTGAGTCTGGTTTTTACAGTTTTTGTTACACTGAAGTTATGACGCACGTATGAGTGAAACTAGTGAAGTTCGGTAGGGAGATTAATGTCCAAGTCCTCTGGATAAGCATCAGTTAGCTTTTGGGAACACTAAAAGTACCTTTTAGTTTCAGCGGTTGAAGTGGCGTCATTTATCACATCACTTAGAAAAATCTGCTTGTACACCTCTCCTCTTCTGCTCATCTGGGTTTCCAGTTTGTCAACAATTGTGTAAAAGGTGATGATATGAAATTTATCTCTATCATTTAGATCTACTTCTTGTGCATCTCCATCATTCATTACCTTCTTTCTGAAACGTTTGTGAGTTTGAACTGCATTGTAATCAACATTTGGTAATATTTTCTTCACAATTACTTCAAATCTTTCAAAGTAATCCCTTAAAGTACAAATCTGCACGTTTTAAAGTTCATATCTTCATTTTGCAGAACTAGACATGCTTTATGAAACTTTTACAAAATCTCATCCCACATGATCAACATAAAAACAAATTATAGCTCTTGCATCTTATTTGTAATACTGTGTTTCTCTTCTAGTGTCTCCCTTTTATGACTGGTCTTCAACTAGACATCCTGAAGCTTCCAAAATCTTAACTTCAAAATTGCTGTTGTTGCCATTGCACGTGTCTCCCATTTGGTATCAGAAAGGGATTTTAACACACTTTCATTTCCAAGATAAGCTTCAAGAATTTTCCACTGGCTGATGAAGGCTAAAAAATATGGAGAAAGCAAATGCATTGTAGAGAAAAAGTTAACTGCCACTTGACAGCAGTCAACAGCACTTCAGCCTACCAGCTTTAGTGAATGAGCTGCACAGGGCACATATATGGTAAAGTTACTTCCTTCTAAAATCTTTTTTGCATCCCTTTAAAACGCCCTGACATGTTAGCAGCATTGTCCTAAGACTGACCCCTACACTTTGAAAGTTTAAGTTTGCAAACTTCACGTAAGTACTGAAATACATGGTTTGCCATTTCCTCACTGGTATGGCTTTTCAGTTCCAGAAAAGTTGAAAAGCGTTCAATTGGCTGCTCATCTTCTAAGTATCGAAGTGCAACACTTAACTGATCTATATGTGATATATCTGGTGTCAACACTTAGCTGATCTATATGTGATATATCTGGTGTCAACACTTAACTGATCTGTATGTGATACATCTGGTGTCAACGCTTAGCTGATCTGTATGTGATACATCTGGTGTCAACACCTAACTGATCTGTATGTGATACATCTGGTGTCAACACTTAACTGATCTGGCATGGAGTCAACTGACAAGCTAAAATAATCAGAAGAATTTACTTTGGACCTTCTGAGCCATTGGTTCAATGAGTTCTTCACAGGTGGTTTTGGACAAGTAAGAAGAATTTCCTTTTCCAGAATTTCCATAGTTTCGAAATGTGCCCTGCTAAAATGGATCAACTGACTTATGAGCTCAATCATCCCTAAAAATTCCCATTCTGCATTGAACCAAATTTTTCATTTGTTCCTCGAAAAGCCAGGCTGCGTTCAGCTAACGTACTAATAACAACTATTACACGCTCCAAGACGTGTTCCCAGTAAGTGCACTCTTCTTTTATTTGTTTTCCAACTTTTGTCGCAAGCCTAAACCTTGTCTGCGAGTTAAGTATGTTAGCACAGAGTCTTGGTAAGTAGTGCATTTTTCATGATGGTTAAGTACAATAGTGTTTCACCAGTCATCAAGCCCATCTATTTCAACAAAATGCGAGGAAAATTTAGGAGGAAAAAGTTTAAAGTAAAGCAATAAATCGAACCTGTTGATAGTGAATACAATAACCACTCTCTTGTGTTGCTCACCATTGGTTTTTACCCCAAATAAAAGTTTTTGCGAACAATATCTCGTTAGTTTGCTACTATTAAAAGTCCGACAAGATTGCCAAATGGCCTAATATGGTGTTGACAGTCAGAGAGTCCACAAGCAATCCAATAAGCCTCATCATCAACAGAGAAATGGAGCCACAACTCTGGATCATTTGCTTTAATTTCATCTTCTGTAGACTGAAGAATTTTATCATAGTCAAGTAGATTTTGAATTTTAGCAATTATTTCAACTTCAGACTGTCTTGTAGAGAAACTTGCATCAACATTAACACTAAAGATATCAGGAGAATTTACAGGCAAAGTGAGATCAGTTGTGAGGCTTGTCAGTTGAGCCAACCTGTGATACATCAACGTCATCATAAGGTTCTGACCCTAAAATGGCCAAAATGGTATTTGTAGGTGTGGAATTTGGTTAAACTTCAATCTTATCAAAGTCAAGTGCAGTACAAATGACTTCCGATGGCGAAGATGGGTTTTGACTTGGAAGATTTGTTGTGTAAGTTGAATGAAGTATTAGTCAGTTGTTGTTGTTTTTTGTTTTGGCCACTGAATACAAAGCCTTTTGTTGGTTTTGTTGGCAGTTTTATCTTTTGTGCACCACTTAATTGAATACGTTTCATTTTGCAGCCTGAAAAATACAGAAACAAAAATAAAAAAACACAAAATAATATATAGATCATATATAGTTATAATGATTAGATAAACACTGAAAATCATTAAGAAAAACGTTGATAAGACAGTCAAATATACTAAACTTTAGTTTTACATTTAAACAAAGATTGTCAGAAAGTTTTTCTAGGACCGATGTCCATCAGTACATAAACATGAATTCATAAATACCTTTATTCATTTGCTGCATTCTAATTGGTTGAAAATTATTCGAGGCTGGCTTCAATCCATTTTAAAAGAATTAGTTTTCAATCATTGCAAAATTTCATTAAGGGTTGTTGCAATGGTAGCTGTAATGCAAGAAGCAATGTCAATGTAACATGCAAATCGCTTGTGAACCAAAACTTATTCCAAAACAATTTGTGATCAACAACACATTCCGTAATAGCCTATATACGGTGATCATTCTATACTGGTACTCATACATAACATATAATGAACTGTAAACTGTACTGCAATCTAACTACTAAATACTGGGTTAGATCTAGACTAGAGTTCCTTAATCTCAATCAAATATTTGAAGAATGAGTTGTTTTTTCAACTTTTAGTTGTTTAGACCTGGGAACTTTAGATGAGACAACAAACCATACATCAACAAAATAGGCATATGCCTGAAACTTTATCTACATGCCTGAATGCGAAGACAAATTCAAAATGATGGCTTTAAATTGGGAATAGTCCACTCCATTACTCCAGGCTACAGTAGCGTTTCCAGTGTACTTACACTAAATTAGTTACAGTATTTAGGCCTCACTCAGTTCTCAGATAACAACAGTAACGTTAGGCCTAATGCTAATACATTGCAACTGAGCCCACTAACGTCAAGCCTAGTACTCTGAACTAACGTTGCTCACATGAACTTGTTCAATTCATGCACTTTGTCGGATAATCCTAAATTGATTTGGTTGATTTGTCGATTCTTTGCAGAGTCTTTGTATAACTACAGTGCTACTACTAGTATAGAGTATACATAACATTAAAAATCATGTTGTCGCACATGTCGAAGCCTTACGCAATTTGACCTAAAAGGTTGAATTATCGCCTTTAGACTGCTCCGATCAGTCAATTGTTTTCCCAGCTTTTCAGAAGTGTAACAGAACACATACTGATCTGAATTTATAGTCGCAAAATAGTTGAATTACACCTAAATGTTTATCGTCGTTGTCTCCGTGTGTTTGTTTCGGTGTGGTTGTTTGTCTCATAAAATCATCGCAAGAGGCTCGAGCCGGGAATAGATATTATGATGTCAGGATAGGATCAAGAAAGAAATAAGTAGAATATTATTGTGACCTATATTTTTGAGTCTGAAAATGGCATATTTAACAAAATGTTATTGGCTGTTTATGAATGGGAATAAAAATAAGGGTGCCCGGTCTTAAATCAAATTTAAGAGCATGCACCCTTGTATTAATACCCTAAGTAAATCTCAACTTAAGATCTGTTTATATTATTACATAATCGCAAGGGAATACATGCATGCCCAAACAGTCTTAAAGGTTACATATAACCTATGAACGGTGTCATTGCTACAGTGGCAATCCTTTCTAAATTTATTCTTGGTATGAAAAATTACAAAACATGTACTCACACACAAAGGAGGTTTTTTTACAGCAAGTTGTTTGTAGCCAAAAAAATTACAGCTCAGATAAGCTTCAGTGAGAAACACATTTATGAAAATATTACAAAAACACACATGAATAATGCAATACTAACTCAAGTAAAACTAAAACAAACGAGACAAACACTCAAATATAACGTACGAAAACAGAAACCGAAAAAAACCGTAAAACTAGCCACGTCTCTGTACACATCTATCACCATTTTGTTTGACTTATGTTTATGTGGTATTATACTCTTATTCTTCTGCAGATGTGACTGAATAATAAAGTAAAAGGTAAATCAAAAGAGTTCAACTGCCTATAATTTCTTATAAACAGCCACGACAAAAGGAACGATTGAGAAAAATATTTCATCTTCAAGATCAGACATCATAACATACGATCATCTATCACCTGAAGTTTTATTAATATCTTATTCTGCTCTTTACAGTAATCTTTCGCAAATCAATGACTTCTTACTTCAGATACATAGTTTAGTAGTTTCTCGAAACTTCAGTTGCTCACCGAGCCAACGAAAACGTTTTTATAGCAATGCAGAGTAAAGTCGAACATGGAAGCTAAGGACAATTACAAAAAGATCGAGTAAGTTTGGAGTGGCAGTGAAAGAGTTAAGGGCATAATAGCTAGGTAAAAACGCTGTGGTGCCCCCATTCTCTTGGTGACCTCAGCACGTGCTTATTTTGCTTAACGGTTAATCCAGGGATGGTTAATATATGAAAAATGTGAGCTTGGCTTGGGTTTGAAATCTAACTGTAGCAAGACAAAAATGGCAGACAACTCGTAATGACACAGTTTCTCTTTCACGATACATTGGCAGTAAATTATGTAGATATAAAGAGAGAGAGAGAGAGACGAAGGAGGTATTAGACCAGAAAGTAGTTCATCTTACCAAAGTTGTTTGATCCTTAACTAAACTAGTCCATGGCCGAAATAGAGAGAAGGGGGGGTGAAAGTGTTGCCCTAAAACTGCATACCATGATCAGTAAAAACGTGTGAGAATAAATTTGCGTTTTTCGTTTGCTGGAAAAGGAGAACAGGGAAAAGAAATTTTGTTCCAGTTGTCAAGTGTAATATTATGTATTATATTTTGAATAATGAACATATCTAGTAATCATATGTCAGCTTTTAGTGGATAATACAGTATAATTATGTCGATCTTACGTTCATGAAGTATTTTTGATACTTAAACGAAATGGGAAAGCAGTCTGCTGAGGCCCTTGAATCTGGGCAGTGATCACGTGCTTCGTTAAGTCTCGCTAACGGGACAGTGTCTGCAAGTTGTTGCTGGCTGATATGAAAGGCCCTGCGATCGTCACTTGTTACCTAATGCTCTATGAATGACTTCGTAAGATCTTGCTCGTGTAACATCGAAGGTCAAAGCCAGGGATCTTTCAAGTGTGAGGGCAAATGTCCAATATTTCGTATATCACTGTGACGTAGATTATTTTTGCCGTTCAATCCAAATTTGGTCATGAAATATACAGAAGTGTATTTAATGTAAGTCGTGGTCGTCTGTTGATATTGGTATTTAAGATCAGTTATTCGTATGTATTTTTAAATTTAAGTCGAAGTGATAAACTTATTTTGTGATGAAACATAGCGTGTCTTCATGGATGGTTGGCAACATTTTAACAAGCTCACAGATGAAAAAAAATTGAACTGTAGAAAATCATTATTCAAATGAGTACTTTTTCTACAGAACTGGAAGATGAACGACCACAGTGTGAAGATTTTGGGTCTAACTTTAGCCTGTTACAAATAAATCATGACACCAACGACCGTATCTCACCGGTATCACGATTCATTCATCCTCGGCGGGTCAACATTCCCCCGTTATCGTGGGACTGGAGTCGTCTTAAAAGGTACACTTTTCAGTCCCCAAATAACATCTGGTAGGCCTTCAAAAATCGCACCTCACCTCACGTAGCATGTAACTTGTAATATTGTATGTAATTTATAACATAACATTTATAGGGCTATAGGAAGCGGTGAGGACATGGCCTGACTAGGTTTTTCATGGCATATATAGGTACAACTTATCTGTTAGAACTTGTTTATTTTAATTCAATACATTACGTTCCGTATATGTAACGTTTCGGAGTTCAAATAGCACCAGATTTAATCTCGTACTATTTAATTTTCAAAATCGTACTGGTGAGCATGCCCTTGGAGTCCTCCAACCCTCGTAGAAATGGCAGGCTTTGCATACTATTGTGTGCTTTTGACGTGTCCAACACATTGGTCTGTGGCCTGGCCAGTCAAAAATTGTTTCCTAGAGCAATTAACTATTTACATAGTTCTGTATGTTTTGTGACAGATAAACAATTTTTATAACTTTCTGTTGTAGCTAATATGAATGTGAAACAATAATCAATTTTGCATTTGCACTGATTTACTTCATTCAAACTACTGAAAATAATAAACATAACATGAAATACAGTAACTAAACTGAACAAAATACTAACATTATATATTTTAACCTTTTTCGCTTTATACAACGCCATTTGTATTCAGTTTAACATTTTTCATTCTATCCAACACCATAGCTGTTTAGTTTAACCACAATAGTTTATATAATGCAACCACTGTTTTTGTTTTATATTGATTGGAGAATGTTATGCTAATTTTTATTTAATTTTAAAATCCAAACAACTGGATGTAACTGGTAAAAATTAAAATGTTGATTTAGATGGCGATATTGTGAATGGTATGGGCCGTTGTTCTCCTTTAAGTATTTCAAGTTGTGTGTTATTAAGTGAAATATACTAAGTAACAACAGGCTCTTTCTTATTTATTCATTTACAGGAGTTTTTAATTTTAGATAAGGAATATTATCATATTGCACAAGACTGGTTGGTTCTTATTTAAAACTAGTAAATATTCAGTTCTGGTTTCCATTCTGCAAGAAAAATGCAGATCTGTTAATGTGTACGAAAGTATTAAATGATTTGAAAAATTAGATTTTGATGTATGAGGACTAATAGTTATTAATATTGATAAGGTATACAAATTTAAGACTAACAAATTAGCATACAAACACCAAAGAAGCATTTGTCTCTTCAATTGTGTTGCATACCTACTCTTAAGAAATGGTCGAAGTTAAACCTTTTGTTTATTTGCCTGGAAGTCATTAATTCTCTTCTTAAATACTTATTAAGTGCTGTAATTTGCTGCTATTTATTGTAACTCATTCTATAAGCCAATGAACTGTTGGAAAACTTTATACTGTCATAAATTAAGACAAAGATTTTTCTAGATTTTTACATGTTTCCTCTCATTCTATCGCCTTTAGAATACAGACAAAATGCTCAGAGAGCCTTACCCTGTTGATACCCGAATTAATCTTGTAAACAGAGATCACTATTTACTCAACATGAATTAAAAACTTTTAACCTATCCCTGTAAAATAAATTTCCATATCTGGAGTCATCTTAGTAACCTTACTTAGTTGGTATCATTTCTTAGTACACATTATTCAAAGTGAGGGCTAAATTGTAATTTATTAAAAGATAATAACTTGTCACAGTTATAACCAACATGTTTTGTAAGTACACCTAAACACATTCTGTTACGTTTAACAACAGAACACTCCTTCAGTGGGAAAAGTGACATATACACCACTAATTTTAATATCCTTTTCTTCACCCTCACTGAGTACATTCTTATCTAAATAAAATGTGTCATATAAATTATAATAATATAAATTCATTATCGTGCACTTTAAAATTAAAGGCCAACTTCTGAATTGAAACAAGTCATTCTGTATAGTTCGTCAATGTAAACATTGAAAAAAGGTAAAATACCCAAGAGTTTATTGTCGTCAGTAAACTCAACTAATTATGCCCCATCACTAAAATTCATGTGAATAACAAAAACAAAAGTCCAAACACTAGTAATATTGGTCTGGTTTTTACTGGAATTAAGAAAGAGAAAACTTTTTTTATTCTTTTTCAGATGTCACTACTGTCCAGTGAACTCTTCTTTCATTAACCTCAGTTAACTTTTCAAAATTGTTAACAGATTAATAAAGCAAGGTTTCTCTTTAATATTTTCATCTTGGATTTTGTAAATGAATTATGCAATACATTAATTATGTTTTGTTCTATTATGATATTTCCTTGTTTGGATGCATTCCTGTTTATATTATGTATTAACTTCCTTTCAGAAAGTATTTATAAAATGTCACACAAAACGTTAATTATGAAATTAGATTCTTATAAAATTGTTTAAAATGTTAAACAGCAATAGGTGTACTAGAGTGTTTTAAAATAGGTCCCCTATTGTTTGTTTTATTGTTTTACATTAGAATGTTATGTACTAACAGTGTCAAGGGTAATGAAGAGATCACATGTTAGACTGTTATGTACTAACTATGTCAAGGGTAACGAAGAGATCACACATTAGAATGTTATGTACTAACAGTGTCAAGGGTAACAAAGAGATCACACGTTAGAATGTTATGTGCTAACTATGTCAAGGGTAACAAAGAGATCACACATTAGGATGTTATGTGCTAACAGTGTCAAGGGTAATGAAGAGATCACACGTTAGAATGTTATGTATTAGCAATGTCAAGGGTAACGGAGAGATCACACATTAGAATGTTATGTACTATCAGTGTCAAGGGTAACGAAGAGATCACACGTTAGAATGTTATGTACTAACAGTGTCAAGGGTAACGAAGAGATCACACGTTAGAATGTTATGTACTAACAGTGTCAAGGGTAACGAAGAGATCACACGTTAGAATGTTATGTACTAACAGTGTCAAGGGTAACGAAGAGATCACACGTCAGAATGTTATGTACTAACAGTGTCAAGGGTAACGAAGAAATCACACGTTAGAATGTTATGTACTAACAGTGTCAAGGGTAACGAAGAAATCACACATTAGAATGTTATGTACTAACAGTGTCAAGGGTAACGAAGAAATCACACGTTAGAATGTTATGTACTAACAGTGTCAAGAAATCACACATTAGAATGTTATGTACTAACAGTGTCAAGGGTAACGAAGAAATCACACGTTAGAATGTTATGTACCAACAGTGTCAAGGGTAACGAAGAGATCACACGTTAGAATGTTATGTACCAACAGTGTCAAGGGTAACGAAGAGATCACACATTAGAATGTTATGTACTAACTGTGTCAAGGGTAACGAAGAGATCACACATTAGAATGTTATGTACTAACAGTGTCAAGGGTAACGAAGAGATCACACGTTAGAATGTTATGTACTAACAGTGTCAAGGGTAACGAAGAGATCACACGTTAGAATGTTATGTACTAACAGTGTCAAGGGTAACGAAGAATCACACATTAGAATGTTATGTACTAACAGTGTCAAGGGTAACGAAGAGATCACACGTTAGAATGTTATGTACTAACAGTGTCAAGGGTAACGAAGAGATCACACGTTAGAATGTTATGTACTAACAGTGTCAAGGGTAACGAAGAGATCACACGTTAGAATGTTATGTACTAACAGTGTCAAGGGTAACGAAGAGATCACACGTTAGAATGTTATGTACTAACAGTGTCAAGGGTAACGAAGAGATCACACGTCAGAATGTTATGTACTAACTATGTCAAGGGTAACGAAGAGATCACACGTTAGAATGTTATGTACTAACAGTGTCAAGGGTAACGAAGAGATCACACGTTAGAATGTTATGTACTAACATGTCAAGGGTAACGAAGAGATCACACGTTAGAATGTTATGTACTAACAGTGTCAAGGGTAACGAAGAGATCACACGTCAGAATGTTATGTACTAACTATGTCAAGGGTAACGAAGAGATCACACGTCAGAATGTTATGTACTAACAGTGTCAAGGGTAACGAAGAGATCACACGTTAGAATGTTATGTACTAACTATGTCAAGGGTAACGAAGAGATCACACGTTAGAATGTTATGTACTAACAGTGTCAAGGGTAACGAAGAGATCACACATTAGAATGTTATGTACTAACTATGTCAAGGGTAACGAAGAGATCACACGTCAGAATGTTATGTACTAACTATGTCAAGGGTAACGAAGAGATCACACGTTAGAATGTTATGTACTAACAGTGTCAAGGGTAACGAAGAGATCACACGTTAGAATGTTATGTACTAACAGTGTCAAGGGTAACGAAGAGATCACACGTTAGAATGTTATGTTCTAATTTGTCCCTTTACTACAGAAAAATACATGAACAAACCAGAAGAATTGCAAGCTATGGTCACTCCAGTGATATAAATAGTTTAGGTAGGAGTATAGACAAAAGCATAAAACCTTTAACTTGCTTCCTTCATAATTTTCAAACATAAAATATGGCTGGATTCAGGTGTTAAAAGTTTGACAAGTGTGAGTAATCTTTCCTGGCATGGTCTATTAAAAAAACAGAATAAAAATCATATAATAAGGGTATGCTCAACAGCTCGAGAGTCAGAATTTTTGGAAACAAAATTATAAATGCATAAACAGTTTTTAAACTTATAGAATGGTCTACCACATGAACTTGTCTATCATTAATTAAAAATTAATGCACATGTTTGTTGGATACATTAGTGAAAGACAAACATTATGTTTGTTTTGGTTGAATGGATGATGATCTCGTTGGCTGGGTGGTTTATTGGTTGAATGGATGATGATCTCGTTGGCTGGGTGGTTTATTGGTTGAATGAATGATGATCTCGTTGGCTGAGTGGTTTATTGGTTGAATGGATGATGATCTCATTGACTGGATGGTTTATTGTCATCTCTTTTTCAAATGAAACCACATTTGTAAACATGAATCTGTTTAAATCACCACTATTTAGAAAGAGGTATTTGTTTGTATATTTTTCTGGCTCAAATTGAGTAAACTTGTATGCATACTAAAATTTAACAGCTAATCTGGCGTTGTAAGCCTATAATGCTATGTGGCTAAAACATCTTAATATGCAGTGTCTATTTAATCACATATATAAAAGCAAGTGGATTACCTCATTTTTATGTGTGAAGCTATTGATAATTGTTAACATTAGATAGAGCAGACTGAGGTGCCCTACACAAAGATGGTAACATAACAAACTTAGCATGTTGTTAGCTTATCTGAAGTACTGAATAACCACCCTGTTTCTCCTTCACGAGTGTCACATGATCTCGGCTGTGATTAATAGAGGCAGTTAATTTACATTTCCTTCATAAAACTTTTTCTTTTACCAGTCATTGTTTAAGTATGGTGATACCCTTTACTCAAATACACACAATAATAACAAAAGCTATTAACATACCAAATACATTTGGAAAGTTTAGTAGTGAAGCAACTCATTTCCCTATTTTATAAGTGGTAAAATCTAGACTACAT
>CM022400.1:5959444-5993309 GCA_011833715.1 Carcinoscorpius rotundicauda
TATTTTTTTTATTTTTACGCTCAAAAATCTTCTATAAATTTAGAAAACATGCGGTCTTGCGCAACACACGTCAGACGACATATGTCACATATATCAAACTGAAACAAAGAAGGTATTAAAATAAACGTATAACGGTAAATCCGTTATACCTCTCTCCCAAGAAATTAAAAATGGTCTTACAGACATCCTTTACATTACACCAATGTTATCTTGCATTCTTCTGTTATTGTCTGGCTAACACGGTTTAGAAGCTCACTTTTACCGAGGAAGATATCTGATGCTCTTGTCAAAACATTAACGTTTGAAGTTAACTCACTTATATTTACATTGAACGGTTCATACTTTTCAAAATTTATAAGTGTTCCTTGTAAAACTCTGTAATTTTTTAATTAATGAGTATTAATTACAATTCCATCTTCCGAGGCTTGTTTTATCTGGACTGTAGCTGACCAATAATTATCTGTTCTGTCTCTCAGCGAGTCAAGTTATATTGTTTAAAGCGCAATTTTTGAATGTTCAATAATGTTCAAAAACACGCAATAATTTTCGTTAAACAAATAGTGTTGACTCTTTGTGTAAAAATTTTCTACAAATTAAGAGAAAAGACCGGACTTACACAATACAAGTCCAACAATATACGCCACATGCATCAAATTCATATAATGAGTGTTTAAAAAACTCGTAACGGTAAATTTGTCACAGTGAACGTTCAGTAACACAATTACCTAATACCAATACAATTTTCACAATGCACATATTTAAAAGTTCACATCTATATCGTGTATCAGATGTGAAAACACGAAGTAACGAGTAATTTAAAATAATATACGACTTACAAATATATCTATATAAAACAAACTAACCTAAATGACTTGAATGAGCATGAAACACAATCATTCCTAAAGACCTGAGAGTTCAATGTTCATACAATGGATTTGTATATTCAGCAACTGGTCGTCCTTGATCGGTTTCATTTACAGTCAGAGTTGGAAGCTGGTCAAAATGTGGGTTCCTTCGGGCAGATGGAGCATAGTTAACTTTCATCTAAAAAGAAAATATTGTTTTAATCAGTTATGTAACCAAGGAACGATGAAGAGCTTTATTGACACAGCACAGAATTGATGTTAACTTGGACATCTAAATACTCTTTGTTAACTTGGACATCTAAATACTGTTTGTTTGTTAACTTGGACATCTAAATACTGTTTGTTTGTTAACTTGGACATCTAAATACTGTTTGTTTGTTAACTTGGACATCTAAATACTGTTTGTTTGTTAACTTGGACATCTAAATACTGTTTGTTTGTTAACTTGGACATCTAAATACTATTTGTTAACTTGGACATCTAAATACTGTTTTTTGTTAAATTTGACATCTAAATACTCTTTGTTTGTTAACTTGGACATCTAAATTCTCCTTGTTTGTTAAGTTGGACATGTAAATACTCTTTGTTTGTTGAATTAGACATCTAAATACTCTTTGTTTTTCAAGTTGGACATCTAAATACTCTTTGTTTGTTAACTTGGATATATAAATATTCTTTGTTTGTTACGTTGCACATCTAAATACTCTTTGTTTGTTAAGTTGGACATCTAAATACTGTTTGTTTGTTAAGTTAGACATTCAAATACTCTTTGTTTCTTAAGTTGGGCATCTAGATACTGTTTGTTTATTAAGTTGGACATCTAAATACTGTTTGTTTGTTAAGTTGGACTTCTATATACTGTTTATTTGTCAAGTTGGACATCTAAATACTATTTGTTTGTTTGAAATTAAGCACAAAGCTCCTGTTACGTATTTTTTATGTTTTATGTTTTTCGTAGACTAAACGCAACAGAAAAACACAGATAACAGCTTGTATAATTTATTACACTAAACTATTAACACATATAACAGATATAACATAAATTATATAATAACAGTGACAGATATTAAGTTACAACATTCGAAATTAATTACAAAACAAAATAATACTAGTTTCAAACTTCAAAATTAATCACAATACAAAATGGTACAGGCCTGTATCTAATATAATGATCTAAAATGAAAGTCTCTAATTCCAGTCTAGGGTGTGAATTTGGTCCCACGAAGAAATTCCGAAGCTTAAATGAAGAAGTTCAGAAACAGTTCACAGTTCAATAAATTCGACGAAGTTCCTTTCACGATGCCTCCGATGAACGTCACAAATTCGCCGACTCTCAGCACAAGCAGTAATTCAGATGAATCGTAGAGATTGACGAAATAAAATCACAGCTTCCGTAGATCTAACTTCAGTCACAAATTCAAGTTGAATAATTACAGCAAACACTTAATCTTTCTCAAATAAATGACTCTCTTCTTTTAAAATAAAACTAATGTCTGACTCTCCCTGTCTCTCTCGCATCTTCGTCTGTTTATATATTGCAGGCCTAGACCCCTCGAATAACCGCGAAATTTCTACAGATCTCCAGAGCAATCCGCGCATGTCCGTTCTTGCACGAGACTAAACGTCTAGACACGAAGTCGCCAGCACTTCATTTACAAACATATGATTGGTCTACTTAATTCAAGAAAATTCTGAATGTTACCCTAAAAGAATAACAACATATTAATTTAAACTTCGAAACAATAATATAAATATGGAAACATAGATAATAGAAATGAAAATCCAAACACAACACGACATGCCGTCGTTTACAAAATATATACACATTTACATAACACTCCACAATGGATTATCTGTGTCCTCTGAACCACGAACATTGAAACTCAGTTTCTTGTGGTTTGAATCCGAACACGTACCTTTGTGCCAGTGTAGTTGACGTCTAAAAAAAGAATGTTTGAATCCCTCCTGGATTGAAGAATAACAACTGAACAAAGAAGCATTGAAAATAACTGGAACTGATAAAATAATGAAAATCTAGCTAAACTAAGAAGTATCTACAGAAGTAGAGATCAGATTTAGCCAATATACTGAATGAAGTGAAACTACAACTAAAAACACACCCCATATAGCTTACACTACACTTTATAATGTCAAAACAATCTAATTACAAGTATCAAGCAGCACAGATTAAAAAAAATTTGAATAAAATACACTCACTGACTTGATTATAGATTGCTAATATATTATTTTATAGGCGAGGTCTGTTGTTTGATTTTTCGCGCACGACATTCTAATTCTGCATACATTTCAATTGTGTGCGAGGTGAAATGTATGACGCATTTGTAGACGCGTGTTTCGTAACTGTAAAGCAATAGCCCAAATTATTGCAATATTAATCAAATGTATGAACGCTAAGTTCATCTCGTATTCCACCTGATACAAGCGATCTATCAAAAATGCTGATTTTACTTTAATTCCAGTCTACAGAATAAGTAATATAATGTAGGCCTTACTCTTTTTGTCAACAAGTTTATTTATACAAGGTAGGCGACATGATTTCATTTTATAGGCTCGGCCTATTGTTTGCTTTTTCGCGCACGACATCTAATACTGCATACATTTCTATTGTGTGTGAGGTTATAAATATTTATACGCATGTGATGTATCAGTAGATGAATAGTAAATGATCTTTAATTAAATAGGCTTATCGTGGCATATTCGATATTTAGTGTTAACTCAAACCTACAAAACATGTCAAGTCCACGTACAATTTATTCATGTAGTATTCGTGTTAACGATAGCTAAGCGGTTCGGTATCGGTAAAGGACAACTGACGAATATATCAACCAACAATAGTCGTTTTGTCCATGTTCTCAATGAGAGAAATGTGAACTGCACAGTGAACGCGAAGGACAACTAGAAATTTCGCGTTTTGTATATAGATTGTAATTCAAAATAAATCTTTATTTTGTGTTTATCTTTTTAACTGACTAGAAATTTGTTTTACATTCTGAGTTTCTAATGGTGCTTATGTTTGTTTGTATTGCAAAGCTGCATAATTTACCCTCTGGGCTGAATCCGCTGCAATGCTTGAGTCTCGAATTTTAGCATAACAAGCCCTCAGGCTTACCGCTGGGTTACGAGAGAACATCCAACACGTATGTAAAACAGCCATTGTCTTTTTAGTCCAAACACTTTTTAGAAAATACATTCAATATGAGCCAAGTTTACAGTTTCAATTTCATTTCTTGTAAATTGTTGTCTTTGTTATGGTATAATATGGCATGTACTTGTTTCTCTTTCCTAATTTAATCTTTGAGAAACGTTATGTTATATTTAAATGATATTATCAGTTGTCCTTCATATATTGAAATTAAGTTTTCTGTTTCCGTTCTAGTTATGTGCGTTTAGAAACAATTCGAGAAAAGAATACGAAACCATCAGTTTCATAGGTTATCTCATTTGAAAAGAATTCATTATCACGAACTACAAATGATTGTGAGATTAACGGTTTGTCACAACAACATTGAAGTTAATGTTTTCGTAGAGCGTGGGTTGACCCTGTATTATTTCTATGTTACAGGTAAGATATGTACGAGTCTTTATTGTACCTACCGCAAATTTTCTTCTTAAATTAAATGAAGAATAATAAGTCCAATGTGTGAAATTTTGTATAACGTGAAAGAAAGCTTTCTGAATTTCTGAAACAGAAAGGGCAGGTCATATCAGGTGAATTTCATTTTTTATTCAGACAAAATTCGCAGAACAAAATGAAGACTCACCAGTGTGGGTTGACCCTGTATTATTCCTATGTTGTAGGTAAGATATGTACGAGTCATTGTTGTACCTATTACAATTTTTTTTCTTAAATTAAATGAAGAATAATAAGTCCAACGTGTTAAACTTTGGAAAGAAAGCTTTCTGAATTTCTGAAACAGAAAGTGCAAGTCATATAAAGTGAATTTGTTTTTTATTCAGAACAAAATGAAGACTCACCACGAAATGCAAATAAGAAGTATCAACAACCACAGAAGATCCGAAGAAGTCGTACGTTTTTAAAATTACTGAAACTTGAAACTCTCCACTATATCCAGGAATTGGAGTAAACCATATTGGTGTGTCAAAATAAAATGTTTGATTTCCTTCAGGCACTAAAAATTCCCACCCTGAGCTGTAAAAGAATTGAACATAAGAAACAAACCTCAGTAAAAGGTCAGGAGAAATTTTAACTTTAAGCTTTTTGTTAAATCATGTATAAATACAGTCCAGTTATAAATAATCGGATTATATTTATTCAGAAATAATGTTTGGTGATATTTAAACTTTAACCTATTTTAGTTGAAACATATATAAATATAATGGTCGATTAAATTTAATTTTTCAATAATTTCTATCAGTTTCCCAATATTAAAATATTTTAACAATAAATACTCTTTAAATAGATTTATAAGCAACACAAATACATGCCTCTGAATTGTTCTAGTATATCTGTTTATCAAACCAATAATATTTTGAGAACGATACAATTATCTACTACAATAACATTTGACTTATATAGTTAGAGATAAAATATAAAGAAAACAAAATCATGCTGATACGATACACTTATCACGAATATTACATGCTTATGTTTCTTAAAAGTTCTATCAATGTTTTGGTTATTTCAAACCAAAATACAGTTCACACAAAAACAATTGTTGGATGTTATAATGTAAATAGCACCTCAACTACTACGATAAGATGGAAGGAGGATCAACACTGAAATATTTTTGAAGAACTTGTTTCAACACACACCTCTGTGGAACTGACGTCTGGAAATACGTGCGTTAAACTATTAACAAGAGCTTGTTTTACAGACATATGTACAATACCAAAATAACAAGGTGGATGTTGATTCATCTAGGCCATCCCATCCATTACACTAAACTTTATAATAGAAAGGCAGTTCATTTCAAAAGCCATTCAGCCTGTTGGAGAAGTAAAGCTGTCATAGCTGAAGATGACTTACCCTGCCAAGATGCATAACTATGTCTTACCATTAAATACGAACAAAGATAGTGCATCAATACCACTATTTTGCTTAACAGTATTAAAACTTCAGTTATTTTCCTTCTAACTCTTCTGAAGAAAAAATACACAATCAGAGGTCTTATCTTCCCAGAATAGACTGACCACCTCATGTATCATCTAGTGACTTTCCTCTGAATCCTTTTCAACAGTAATACCGCATGGATATTTCCTTTTTACTAAAACCTAAGCATTTAAAATAAAAAACGCCAGTTAAACACAAGAGTGCTGAGATTGTAATACATATCCAATCATTCTTCTACATCTTGAGAAGCTTATATCAAATGCTGCTTGTGAATTCGTAATGTCATCCTTATCGAATTGATAAGCACTTTGATTATGGTTAATCCTCTATGGAAAGTCAACATGTGTGAGATAATGAAAAGCCCTAATTTTGAGTGAAAGGAAAGGATATGACAGGTATAATCTGGTTAATGTATTATTATTGTCTGTTTCTTTGTTTGTTGAAGTTTGCAAAAAGCTATTTGATGGTTAACTATACAAGCTGCCTTTATTTTGAAATGAGAAACTGGATGTTTAGAAACCATTCAACACCAATCGCTACCAAAATTTCGGCTACACTTTACTCATGAATACCTGGATTGATTGTCTAATTAATTATACTGTCTCATTGACTGAAATCACAAACATGTTCAGTGAAGAATTTGGTAAAACTATCCATATATTATAACTCAATTACCCTAACTACTAGACTAGGTCAGGCTCGTATTATTATTATATTTTTTATTTTCACTCAGATGTCGTTATTAATGCTTAGGTTGCTCAAACTGAAGAAATAAGAGACCATCATTCAACTCAAGTTGTCTTGGGTTAATTTCATTTTTAATCTCTTTTTCCTTTGCCTTTGTCCTTTTCTTGGATTCTATATCTGTATCTGGTTCTGACACTAATATGAGTAATAACTGTTTGAAATATGGTCTTAACATTCTGAACTAGATAACAACAAGAGTTATAAATGAGTTTAGAGGATCTGTGTTTCGATTTTTGCTTAGGATCGAAGTTTATAAAGAAATTACAAATTTGTTAGATTTTTTATAATATTTATCAGAAAATACATTTTAAAATTAAGTTAGATCAAGATCTCCCTTTAGGTAAATGTATACATTTTAAAAGTTTTCTAACAGAAGACATTTTCTAAATTTTTTTTTCTGAGCTGTATAATTAAGCTGAGGTGGTATTCATTCCCAATGGTGCTGCTCCTTTGTATACATGTTACAGAAGAAAAGAAAAACAAGGCATTGCTTAGTTGCAGATGTTTTATAAAATTTATAAATTTACAGCCTCACTGGTTGATTATAAAATATATCTAGTTAGTGTTATCCTCATTTAAATCTAGGGAATTGTGCTATGCTTGTGCTTTACATATATTACCAGGCTATTAATGCACTAAATTAATTGAAATTTCCATTATTCCTTCTGGGATCTAAACATTCGCCCACGTGTATGCGTGGGAGGCGACCCATGAAGGGAAGAAGAGGATCTTCGACTTGAATTCTTGTAGATGGGCAGCTTTAGGGCGGCCCCAAGTTGAATCAGCTAATACACTTGGGATATCGTCAACCAAGTACCAGTGTTGGACGTTCTCAACATGTGTTGATCACATTGTGTCTGATACTGGTGACTGGGCATAGTGCTCACAAAACCCTGGTGTTGTTGCAGTGTCCTTATTTGGCATTGCAGTGTGTCCTCTCAAAGAGTTCCATGGTGGGTGGGAACAGTGGACACTGAAATTTATTCTATTTATTATGGATACTCCTATCCATGAAAAATTGAAAAAAACAGATAATTGGTAAAAAACCACGTATGGACGACGCTGTAAAACAGTCACCATCATAGTCGGACTCAACCCCTCGATTTATGATTCCGCATTCATTATCTGAGAAATCCTTAGGGTAGATGCCTCCCTTTTTCGTTCAGAAAATATAATAGGAATTTACTGCTTCCCTAGTCAGTAAGGAACTTGCACTCTGGAAACAGTTTGGTGGAAACGTCGATATCACAACACCTGAAACTCCTAAATTTGAAAATAACTTGCTGAGGTTAGTCCCCATGCACCCTTGAATTCCTCAAGAGAAGTTAAATTTGAAAGTTATTTAAAGAACTCCGATTCTCGAGTTGGAAATATTCCGTGATTTCTCTAGCTGAGGCGTTTAGCAGTGGACCTTATCTCCACTCGTGAGAATGGGATAATGCTGCATGCAAATGTATTTATTTTGATGTTTACATTGCCACATTCACTTGCAATCATAAAGACAGGACACGTAAAGTGTAAGGCAGAGCCATGTATTCCCAAACCTCTCAGATATTTTCAATGTCGGAGGTTCGGCCACTCGAAAAAGTCGTGTTGTGTCTCTTTGATTTGTACTCGTTGTGGTGGTAAAGACCATGATGCCTACGAGTCAAAACTAGAACCTCGCAGTGTTAATTGTCACAGTTCCCACTTTTCTTACTTTCTTTCTTACTCTAAAAAGATGGAGGGAAAAGAGATGTAGTTCTTAAGATACTTTCAACAATATCTTCTACCCAGGGACTCAGAGGTTATCGTCATCACTCGATCTCAGACATATCGTGCATAACGCCATATGAGTCACTTTTATACTGTCTGAAGAGCCTTTTGCCCTCCATAATTAAGTGAGTTGATAAGTCAATACCCATATCTGTCTACACTGTTCCTTCCAGTGGTTCCCCTGATTTCAGTTTCTTTGGCTTCATCTTCTAGTCTCTGCTCGGGCCCATTTTCTTCTTTAGCCCCAAGATGCAGAACGATTATTCATTCACGCTTTCAGTCGCTGAAATCTTCGTCCACTGACAAATATCTGCCCACTCGACTTAAGGCAGGATTCATGGAGGTTGATAGACCTCCTTTAAAAAATGGTCAGAAACAGAAGAACTCTTCACTCAAGTAAAAATGACCACTTTAATGTGTTGGAACTGTTGAGGTTTTCATTATAATTTGGATGACATCAAGTGGCTGATTGATTCTAATCTTCCTTACAAGAAACGTTTCTGAAGTGTGCCGATACAGTTACCTTTCAGAAGTTTACTTTGTACCTAAAGAACAAGTTGTGCAGTAGATGAGTGAATGGAAGGATGGCTCAATTGGTCGACCCACCTTATCTTTGCCATTTGATATACCCTTGAAGGTCAGAGCCATCCGTGTTTCTTTCTTTCACACAATCACTATTTGCTCCCACGACTTGTCTCCTGGAAAGATCTATGATCAATCAGACCTTGATGTTCTTATTGAATAAATACTATCTTTTTCTTTAATTCTCGGGGACTTTAATGGGCATAATTCCCTCTTTAGTGGTGCTGATACTTATGGGAAGAGTCATTCCATAAATTAAACACTCTCGGACCACAATTTTTCTTTCTTCACTTCTAGTTCATATTCATGCACCTAGTCAGTCGTTTACTGCTATTGATCTCTCTATCTGCTCTACTTTGCTCTTCTCTCTCTTCTCTTTTGAGATTGACAGTGATCCACAGTGAATTGATCATTCTCCTATTATTCTGAGGAAGACTAACTGTATTCAATGCCACCTAGCCAACTAGCCTCTGGACCAGTTCAACTAGCTCACCTTCACAGCTATCTTACAACAGCATCCAACTTGAGGTTGTGCCTTTCTACTTCTGTGGGCTATGATTTTTCAGAATAAAAAGTCTGTGATTATTTTCTTTGACCTTCGTAACCAGGCACAGCTGGTTGAATTTGGTTTGTCCTTGGATGACATCGCTGTATCCACTGGTCAGCTCATCACAACAAAGCTCATTACCATCCCAAAAAGTGACTGTTCTTTGGGTCATCTGAGCAAGGTGGATACTCCTGATTGGGATCCCCGCATTCTATTTGCCAAAAATCTTTCAAACCATCCTTCTATTCTCATTAATGCAGATGGTTCGAAATTAGGTGACTCTGTGGTTGCAAACAGGATCCTTTCTACAGTTTTTGTGTTCAATCCCGAATAGTACACCATTTCTCTTGTGCTGGATCGCATAAAACTAAGCAGTACATGAATTGTACTATTTAATACCAAGATATTTAGCTCTCTACCTGCCCTGAAATCGCTTCACATCAGTTCTTACCCTGTTTTCTTCAATATTCATAATCGACCATTTCTTATTATCCATTTATATTCGCTTTTACTGGATACTAGGCCACGCTAGTATCAGCGAGAACATGCTTGCAGACACCACAGCTTCGTTGCTCTGGTGCTTTCACTGCCGTGCCTGTTCTATACATGAACTATGGTCCTGTATTCAAGGCTTGGCTCTGCGCCGGTTGGCAGTCCACTAGGAGTGACCAACGTGATAACAAGCTTTTCCAGATCAAACCTCCTATTGCACTTTGGCCGTCTTGCTTCCATAAGATTTAGAAGAAGGATATTGTTCTGACTAGGCAACACATTGGTCGCAGTTTTTAACTTATCACTTTTGTTTATGTGGTACACCTGCACCAATGTATAGTCACAATAGTTCACATTTTGCTGTCATACCGTCGTTACAGCCGTAAATAACAGCACTATTTTAGACATGTATTTTTTGTGGGTTTTACCTTTAACGCTGAACAGTGTCGTTGGCGATGCTGCCACTGTTCATCTTACTTTAAATTTTAAGGGTCATTAACCGTTTTAATTCTATTTAAGTTTGTATCATAAACTTGGTCATTGTTTTATCTTCACTTGATTTCTTTTTAAATGTTTAAATAATTTCACTTTTATTGTTTTCCGGTTGTTTGGTGCAGATTGCCTAGTTGCTTTGCTTCAATAAACGCCAAATAACCAAACAACCAATCGTTTAAGACCTACCTAACCTCTTTTAATTTACGTCGTTTATTTTGTTGTAATATTCGTTTGTTTTGTCAATGTGAATGCATATATCTCAGGTACTTTTAATTTCAATACAATAAATATTTTATATACATGTTGAACAGATGAATCTAGTATGTTCATATTGTAACAGATAATTGTCTTAAACTTCAGTTGTTGAATCACGTACAAGATATTTAGTGTGGTTTAATTGTATATTAGTCGGTTACTTTTTAAATAAATGAAGCTGTTTTATTACTTGTGGCATTATACAAATGTCTGTAAAACATGATGATCACAAACTATGGAGATAATTGCCCGTTAACAGTTTAAAAAGTTAAAACGCGTGTTTCATCTTATAGTTCACGGGAGTCACGTGTAACAATAGATTAAAATATGAGCTAAAAGGGTTTGATAGGAAGTGACAGACAATGATGAAACAAAATTAACAGCCCTGAACAATTGGCATATTTTTTCTCCTTAAATGTCGAATAAGCAACCTAAACAAAAGTTACAATGGTCAATAACTTTTAACCATTAACCAAGGGAGATAACCAGGCAGTATCGTCCACCATCATAATGACTTTGAATCAAATAATAGAAGTGGATTTCATTAAAACCGGATTTTCTCCTTCGCAGGATTTTTGAACCTGTGTGGTCAAATGGTTAGTGCAGCTTGCTCTTGGATATGGTTCTGAACCAAAGAAGATGATTTTTAGAATGTCTTATTTATTCTCATATTTTATTCATAAATCTTTATAAATAATGGTGAAGCATGGTTCATTTTAACGTCGTTTAAATAATTTGATGAAAACATCACCTTGCATTGATATTGTTTTAATAAAAAAACACATCTGCGTGTGTATGCCTTGTTAAATCAAGTTAAGCCTTTTATACAATACATGGTAATATTTTTCCATGTAATAAATCCCATAACATTAATAATTCTTAGTATTTAAAAGTTATTGCTTCTTCTACTGACAGAAAGAACAACAGAACTAAACCTTAGATTGTAAACTTATTTAATGATGTATAAACCTACCTTTCTCCTTTCTTGTTTGAATAATGAATATTCCGGGTATACGTGATGAATTACTTTTCTGATTAATGTTGCCAAGTTCTAGCCAGAAATTTTCAAGACTGTTAAGTTTCACGGTTTCAAATGAACTTTCTGAATTTTTGTCAGGAGTGGTCATCATTTTATTTTCAAAGTCCGACATTTTAACACTTGGAACTAACGAAACAAAGAGAAAAAACTTGCACATAAACAAATTTTAAAATTCAAACACATTTACCCAAATTCAAATATTTTTTTGTGTAGCGTAAGCATGAAAATGAATTGTAACTTTTTATGTTCCCATTCAGAAACTAGAATATAACTCAAGCCTTTTAAGCCATTTAATGTTCTTCTACGTCAAATTTTCTGGAAAGATAAAAACAATGTTATGAATTACTTTTATTGAATTTTTTTGTAAACATATTTTGCATGAACATAACTGCAGTTAAACCTGACTTTTATAACTTATACAGATAAAAATATAGACAACTACATAACATATTATTTTGATACAGTTTAGAATAAAATTTTGAAGTTTATAGACATATGTTTTACAGATTGACCTTCACCTTTGCAAAACCACCATCAATAAGTTCTACGAACTGAATAACTAAACGTTTTTATGGCATGACCTACATTTTGAAGGACCACCATCAATAAGTTCTTCGAAAGTTTATAACAAACGTTTTAATGGCATGACCTACATTTTGAAGGACCACCATCAATAAGTTTTATGAAAGCTTATTACGATATGTTTTTATAAAATTACTCACATTTTGGAGGACCACCATCGACAAGTTCTAAGAAAAGATTGTTCTTTAACAAGAAACTCAGTTTCTTTGTGTGCTTCGTAAAATATCTTTCTTTGCCTGGACTGTAAATGAGGCTTGAAGGTAGAGGGCATTACCATCTGACAAATAACATGTATATTGTGACCTGTCCAGAAACCAAAACGTTCATAATTAAAATCCTAACCTATGAAATACCAAAATTAGATCATGGCTGAAAACTTTAAGAAAAATAGTTTACTTCTAAATTGTTTTATATTTTATAACGCATTCCAAAATAAATGAATTGGTAAGGAATAATTTATTAACAATATGTGTATATTAAGCCTTTTTGTATCTCAGAAACGCTGGAATGGGTTTTAACACTTTTTGTCTTGAAGCAGAGAACAACGTCTCGACCCTCCTAGGTCATCTTTTATTGAGCTCCGAATTTAACAAACTCGTTCCTTGAAATCGAATGTCAGTGAATCGTTCCCAACAAAGTCTAAAACCACAAATACTGCACTTGTGTCCCTGAATTTTCATATATCACTAAATTCCAATTGGTACTTAATACACGGATTGAAATATTTTCTTTATTTTTTGTCTCAATAGATGAATGTTAACAAATAACGATCTTAAGAGTCGTTTTGATAAAAAAAATGAAAAGTATGTTACACCTTCATATTGCATTTTGGAACAATGACTCAATGAGTTGTTAAAGTAACAAAGGAAAAACGGTTACCAGAGAAAGTGGACAAGTAAGTTAAGTATTCATTCAAGATTGATCCACAAGCCAATAACAAGTAGGATCAGCATACCCATGTAGTTAGGATACTCGACTCGAATCTGATGGTCGCGGGTTCGAATTCCCGTCACATTAAACATGCTAGCCATTTTATCCGTGTATGGCGTTACAATGTAACGATCAATCCCATTATTGTTGGTAAAAGAGTAGCCCAAGAGTTGGCGGTGGGTGGTGATGACTAGCTGCCTTCCCTCTTGTCTTACACTCTTAAATTATGGGCGGGTAGCGCAGATAGCCCTCGAGTAGCTTTGTGGGAAATTCAAAAACAAACAAACAATTTTCTAAAGGCTATAGTTACTTATTTTCAGTGAAAACAATTGTGATATGACTTCGCCCATGTTATTTATTGGTCACTTAGTGTTATCATTATTGCACTTAGTACAACTTGAATTATGAAGTATAAAGATTAGATTTTGATTTAAAGTTTCAGATCATCAAAAGTTTTATCAGATTTAGGCACAAAAATTTAAAGTGTAACTGAGAACTTGGAAATCAGAATAAAATGGTAGAAAGTGCGACTGAAGTATATTTTGTCAGTTTTTATAGGTGTGGTGAGTTCTCTGATAGTTGGTAAATTAGTACGAAATGCCAGCACAGTGAACTGAGTTCTCTGATAGTTGGTGAATTAGTACGAAATGCCAGTACAGTGAACAAACAGAAGTATTATATTCTCATTCTTGATAGACATATGTCACAGTAAATACGTTTTTTTATTCTGAATACATATAAACTGCATCTTCAGGACATATAACGAAACTGTAAATCCAAGAAAAGTTGCATTGTAATTAAAAAGTATCATTTCCCACAGAGCTTTACCTAACACATCGTGTAAACTTTCACATATTCACACTCGAAAGAAGTTCAAACGTATTTTGAGTGCTTTTGTGTTATACAGTAAGAAAAACCACTACAAAATATACTTGCATTCATCGAGAACGATCAACCTCGCTAGTCCATATTCTGATTGACTTTTCGCTGTGGCTCTAATTTCATTAACATTCAACAAAACGTTATCATCAGGTTTTATATAACTTCCTTTTCGTTCTTGAGAATCTAGAAAAAAGTAATTAATTGAAAATTATTAGTTAAGTATAAATCTACTTTATTCACGCCAACATTGTAGTATCTAGTTTTATTTAATACAAAATAACTCTTATAAAAAGATTCACTTGTTATTTTACTAATTATTACAACTGCAGTTCCACCTTTCACAAAAAAGGTATTTCTGCCAATCCAAACTTTTAAACCTAAAATATTAAACAATGTAAATATAAAGTTTTAATGTATATGTTAAGAAATAAAGGTACACTTGGAACGTCGAATTGTCTTTGTAAATTTTTCAGAAATAAACTTCTGAATTTATTTGTTATCGAGCTGTTACTAGCTGCCAGAATTGGTAACCAGTGTGATAAGTTGTATATGATTATTAATTATTCAGTTTTTCTTCATTTGTCACTAAGTTAAGCTGCTGCAGGGGAATTCAACTCCTCACCAGTAACCTGGCGAAGTCAGATTCATTATGTGTTTCACAATTTGTAGTGAGGGGATATACAACGATGTCACAGATACCAGAAACGATGATGTCATAGTTCCAGAAAGTGTCACCAGAAGGTGTGTTGCAAGGGCAGGCTGGAGACAAATGATGGTGAAGCAACCTCAGAAAGGGTGACACCAGAGGGCGTGTTACTACAGATAACTTGTGGGTTTACATGCTGATGTTGCTACTTTAGTCGGATGGTTTTATTAAAGTCCTTTAAGAGGCATTAGTAAAGTTCTGTAGGCAGAAGGTGCAACTAAACTTCTTGAAGGAGAATCTATTGTTGTAGGCAGATGTTATTGCTAAAGTTTCTGAAAGCAAATGAGTTTACCAAGCAGATATTTCCTTAGGATTGTTGATAGATTTTGAATTATGTTTATCTCTTTACTGGATATGTTTTATAAAGGCAGATGATCTTACTAGGTATACTTAGTCTGCCTTACGGAAAGCAGATGCTATTATGATGATTCTATATATGTACTGTATTACTGAGGGTCGTTTTGAAACAACTATTACAGCATATATAAGGTTTATCATGAATATCATTCATTATTCAAATGAGGTACTTACGTAACCAACAATTTACTTTGCATACTTTTAACTTTCTCAAAAGGATAGTTATTTAATTCTCTATATAATATAACATATTCTTTCACTTTATAAGTAAATATTCACATAAAATAAATATTGTACGAGTGATAATGTTTCGCATGAAACACATTCTTATGTTATCCTCTATTCATGATAAGTTTTGAACCCGCGACTCATGGATTGCAAGTCGAGCGTATTAACCATGTAACCATTCGAGGCCATAAATAAAGAAGGCTAAGATTTTAGACAAACGAGGCACATGATCTAAACTTTTTTTTTTTTTAACTGTGTGTTACGTAACACAAGACATGTTTGTTTGGCCTTCAGAAAATCATCTTGCAAATTACAATGAAAATGTTTTGTTTTGGAATATCTGGCATCATACAGTAAAACTTTTAAAATTACTTACTGAAATCGAGATCTATTTTTTGTGTCTTCTGTTACAAACAAAATACTTGCACATGTGAATCTAAAGAAAACATTAACAAAATAAAAACAATTACCAAACTCCCAGACAGCTATTCTGTTGTCAACAGCGACCACTACAAAATTAAAAAAGCCAGCCTCGTTTTCATTCACGGTTGAACGTTCATTGTAAGTTTCAGAATGATCTGTGTTACGTCTATTTTTCATTATCTGAGGCATCATCCAATATAAGCCCGTTTTAACACCTGAGAAGCGAAACAATGTAGTTTAAGTTATAAATAGTCGTAGCAAGAGAAAACTATTCTAAATTAAAATATGGTTAATAGATCTCTATAATCATGCACAAGTAAACTAATAATCGAATATTCTACGTACACGAATTTGCACTTGAATAATGTACAATAAGGATACTTAAAAACTGTTGTTTGTAATAAAATAAACATACTTACTTTACAAAACATTGCATGGAAGAATTAATAAGAAATTGTATGCTTGTAACTACAACTTCCATTATAATATTGTGGCAAATATTCTTATGTTGACATCTCTTTGAAGAAGAGGTATTTATACAGGTCATTACACGAAACAGGATTTTTCACTAACAACTGGATATTACCCTGACACTTGGAAAAAAGCCATCATAACCACGATTCCAAAGAAACACACCAACAGAACCAATCCAGATAATTTCCGTCCCATCAGTCTGTTAAGCTGCCTTGGCAACCGTCTTCTACATTTTTGTGAGACAAATAACATCCTTCCTGAATCTCAAAACGCCTCCAGGAAAAACAGGCAAACAACAGATCACCTCACACGACTCCCCGAATCAATCTATAAAGCTCTTAACAACAACCATGTAACCATTGGTGTATTCTTAGATGTCAAAAATGCATTTGACAGCGTTTGGCTCAATGTCATCAAATAAAGCTAAACCACCTAAAGATAAATCCGACCATAGTTAAATGAATATCTAATAGATAAAACAGTACAAGTAAAAGTCAACAAAACTATATAGAAATATTTCCATATAACTGCAGGAGTGCCCCAAGGACCAATCCTTTCTCTACTACTGTACATTATTTTTGTCAGTGAAATTCCCTTCCTGAATTTAACATACACGCACAATTCACAATACGCAGACGATATCGCAATGTGGAGCACCACCAGAAACCCAGTGATGGCCATGTCTCGCGTACAAGAATCACTGAACAGCGTCTCAACATGGAGTGACAAGTGGAGAGTAGTTTTAAATCCAACAAAAACACAAGCAGTCACCTTCTACAAAAACCAAGAAAAAATCTAGAAAAAATAAAACTTTCACTCGGAAATACGCCCATTAACATGAGCAAAAACATTACATTCCTTGGCATCACTTTCGACACAAAATTAACATGAAAAAACCCGTTAACAACATACACTCAACAATTAAAAAACATATTTCACACTTCATGACCCCAAACAGTAGACACTCTAAATGCTCACCAAACACCATTATCCAAATATACAAGGCTTTTATCCGTCCACTAATAGAGTATGGATGTCAAGTTAAATATAATATGTCAAATAACACACTCCAGAAAATCTAAGTTCAACAAAACAAAATATAAAGATCCGCATTCAGTCTACCATAATTCATTCCAGTAAATTATACACATCAAATCAGCAACTTACCAGCACTAAAAACAGACGAACGGAAATATCACACAAATACAATTCAAAAGCAGAAAATAGAAACAAATTAACGGCATCACTCCACAAATTAACTAGTGCACCAACAAAATATATTTCACCTTACAACATATTTCAAGAATCACAAATTACATAACAAAGTACTTAAAGAACAAAACTCAAGTTAATATTACGTATTTTTTTAGGTCCCGGGCACAAGACAGGGAAAACATTCGGCGCCTGTCCTGTGAAAGTGGTTTTTTCTCCGGGCATTCCCGTTTCCCACCACAGCTAAAACTTTGGCATTGGATCTTTAGATCCCAGCCCAGGTAACTCATTGCCAAGTCCTGAATCGGGATGTTCAGTTAATATTTACTTTGACATCTACTTTTCGGGACGAGACCTGGCCGCTTTCTTCGGTGCTGCCTTTGGCTCGTTCATGAATCACAGATCATGAATAATATAAAGAATACCGTCCTTTTCCCAAAAAAAGAGTTTAAAAATTAGGAAAAAAAGCTAAATTCAATAACCTTACATGTAAGGGGCCGAAGAGGAACCACAACGTTCCTGAACACCCTAGTTGGAGAGAGAATTTTTACTGATTTCTCTCTCTCCAAATTAAAACTCCTGCCACGTTAGTTTTGCGTTTTTTCGTTACAGGATTAACAGATTTGCCTAAAAGCAATACCATCACTGAAATATGTGGGAATAACAAAGATAATACGTCACAGTTTATTCCCAAAGTTTTCTAAGGATTCATAATGGTTCCAATAAAAATTTATAAGATTAACAATTTCCTCTCACTGAGTTAAACTTTATGGAACAGTATTATTACTTGTTCAGAGTCCAAATGGTATATTTAAAAGTGTTTCTATATATAAATATGAGATAAATTAAAATGCAAGTTTTTTTTACTAACACACGAAACACACAACATACACTTCGACAGTGTAAGTAGCCTTCTTTTGGTTTGTTTTTGTCAAAGTCACCAATATCGATTGGAATGGCACATACATACATATTTCGGACCAAAACTGTTTTTGTTGCGCGCCATCCATTCAAATTAGATTTAGCGAAAACCGTTGTCGGCCATGAATATAGTTGACTCAGTGAAGCTGAATTACCATTTTATATGGTTCTTTTTTAAAACAACAAAACAAACTAAATAAAGAATGCGGTGTTAAGACATACACCAGGCCTAATATTAAAGTGTTATGTTAAAAATACGATAGGCTTAATATTGTCGTCTTATGTTAAAAATATGGTGGGCCTAATATTAACATTTTATGTTAAAAATACAGTAGGCCCAGTATTAATGTCTTATGGTAATAATACAGTCGGCTTAGTATTAACGTCTTATGTTTAAAATACAGAAGGCCTACGTTATGTAAATGTCGTGTAAATATTTTGAAAACGACAACATGTCGTGTTGTGTTTAAATTTCATTTCTATTATTTATATTTCCATATTTGTATTACTGTTTCAAGGTTTAGACAGTGAAATACGTTGTTCTTCGTTTAGAATAACATTTGGAACTTTCTAGAATTAGGTAGATCAAATATATGAGTATAAATGGAAATGTTTGGCGGCCTAGCGTCTAGACGTATAGTCTCGTGCAAAAACATAATGCGCAGATTACTCTGTCGAAGTTCCGGTGAAAGTTCGAGAAAAAAAGAGGCCTAAAAGTATATAAACAGTAGAAGATGCGAGAAAGGAGAAAAAAGGAGTCAGACATTAGAATTATTCAAAAGAAGAAGAGTCAGTCATTAGTTTATTCAAGAAGTAGTGTCTTTATTCGAGAAGTTTCCAACGTTCGCTGTGTGGTTATTCAACTTAACTTTTGACTAGGGCTAGATCTACAGGAACTGTGATTTTGTTTAGTCAATCTCCACGATTCATCTGAATTACTGTAATGCTGAGTGTCGACACGTACGGGACTGTTAAGAGAAACCGAGGCAAATTGGAAAACAAGGGACATTCATCGTAAAAGGAACGTCATCAAAATTATTGAACTGTAAATTGTTTCTGAACTTTCATTCTAGATCATTATATTAGATACAGGCCAGTACCATTTTGTGTTGTGATTGATTTTGAATGTTAAAACTGAATGTCTGTCATTGTTAATATATAATTAACGTTATATCTGTTATATATTTATATTTAGTTTAATGTAATAAATCATACAAGCTGTAATCTGTCTCTTTCTGTTGCGTTTTTAAAACATAAAAAACGTAACAGCCTAGTATTAGTGTCTTATGTTAAAAATACAGTAGGCTTAATTTTAACGTCTTATGATCAGGAAATGAATCTAATGATGCTTCGATAGTTAAGAAAAGGGGTACTCTCTAAAACAACTAATGTAAAAAAAACATTTCAAAGACATTATATCTGCTATAAAAATCAAACATAACACAATTTCTTGATAGCAGTTTGCTGAACGACATATGATTCACACAAATGTTAATATACCACAAATTAAACCACTATAATTCAAAGGTAATCTACCATCCATCGTGTTGAAATGCAGACCAAATGAGAACACAATGTGACTCTCCTATCGTTCTGGGCTATACACATGTACAGACAGGTATCATTACCAGAAATAATATAATCAAGTGCCACGTTTTTAGCAGTTTGTGTTTATTACAGAGACGACAGTGAAATGTTATACAAGTACTTTGTCCGACATGAGTAGCCAATGAGTGGGTTCCATTGATTATCTTTATTTCTTGTAGGCTAAATTCAAAATTATGGAAGAGAAGAAGTGTTACACCTTAAACAGTTTTGTGTAAATATAGGAAAACAAAGATTGGTGAGGAAGGCAACCAGTTGACAGTACTGTCAGTTTAAAGTGGCCATTCTTAACCGTTCAGTAAGTCTGTGGTGTCATTGATTAACAAAGTACTCACAAATATATCTATGGAACATGTCTGACAGTGCCATGTCTTGAACCTCGGGTTTCTAGTTAAGTAAACTAGGCCTAAGTATGAGAAGAATTTCGGTCCTATTGAGGTTAAAGTTACCTCCTTAAGTATTGAAACTTATATAATTAAAGTACAGATATTCGTAATGTCAGCTTTCAAATGTACTGGACGATTTAAACCTAATACACAGCATTAGAACATTAAGGTTTAGCCAAATATCATATATTATACTTTGATAAGGCGAAATACCACACATAACGACACAAATATTTGAATAATTTGATTAATTTCATTCCTGTTTTTATACCGGACTATCTGCCACAGTATTTTAAAAAAGTGCCTCTTAGGATTTCATCTTTTAGTGCAAAATGACACCCACATAGAAAGTTAACTGTGTTTAGTATATTTGAAAATGCTATTTGGAAAATGTTATCTCGACTCACCATGACATTCACTTGTTCCTTTGTCATGTTTCGCCAACAATATTCTTTTCCTATAAATGACAAAAATACTTTTATTTTAATACACCATGGAAAACAATATTCAGCTTGAAACATTAAGCTTGAGACAATATAGTTAAAATTATTAATTATTTATTGTATAAAACTATTATACCATTTGTAATGTCTGCTGTTACCTGCATTTATTGAAAATTTATTTTGCGTATAGTGTTATAAAATTAATATATGAAGCAACCTATAAGATTTAAGCCTAAACATATATTACTGACATGTTTTAAACTGAAGTACAGTGTTAGGCCCAGATTTAGTTTTGTGATGAGTCTGGAGGCTCATACTGCAAGAGCTTGGATTTCAATACTCCTGATTTGTACAGCTCATGATAGTCTGTTGTGTAGCTTTGTGCTCAAAAATACATCAGACAGAAGCGAGTTGACCCTGTGGTAGAGCTCTGGCATGTCGAGTTCAACTCTGAACAATACTACAAATATACCCTGTATTTTAAGTTCCGAGTGTTTTATAAAAGTTAAAATCAAACCCTTATAGTCAAGATAGTGAAGATTTTAAATTCGAGACGACGGTATATAGTTCTAGGAGTTTTGCCATAAATATAAAATACAAACCCCTTTCCAAGCATTTTGCAAACAGAAGAAAATAAATATTGATTGAAAGAAGTAAAAAACCTTTTTGAAGTGACTCAAAGTGCTAAAGCACCGTTCAGAAACTCGAGGTGAGAAAAGCCCAGATAGCCCTTTGTGTAACCTTACACTAAACTTGAGAAAAAAACAAGGAAACCCTGAAGTAGTTACTTCTAGCTACAATTGGAGAAGCTTCAATGGTATGGCCAAAATTTTACACCACTATTCTATTCTCAACATGTTACAATTATGTATACTTAATACACGAAAACACTAACTAATTATACAG
Source organism: Carcinoscorpius rotundicauda (assembly GCA_011833715.1). Lineage (NCBI taxonomy): Eukaryota > Metazoa > Arthropoda > Merostomata > Xiphosura > Limulidae > Carcinoscorpius > Carcinoscorpius rotundicauda. The sequence goes on from CM022400.1 coordinate 5,981,370, forward strand.
CAGTAATAAGGCCATAGAATAAAATGCAGTTCCAAACATACTTTTCTACCAGAATGGCCCATTTCAATGTAATGGCAAATCTTGGAGAACATTCTCTGTTTGATGACGAATTACACTGAGAGCATCCATGAATGTATTCACACACTCTCAACTGTTCTTTATCAACTAAACAAGTCTTTTCTACTTCTGTAAGTAAAAACAATTATGATATTAAGTTATTTTGTGTTGAAAATATATTTATTTTTGCGAGATTATGGAATATGTTACTATGTCCTTTATACACTACATTATCTGTTGAACACGTTAAAACAAGATTCTACAAAGATTATGAAATAACATTATTAATATGATCAGGAGCTTCATTTAAAGTTACATATTCATAAGTTATAATATCAAAATGTATTTAATAATCACTAGTGTGAGAGTTTTTCTGTATAATACATCACTGGCTGTGTATAAATGGTCGAAAGATAATTATTCTCACAAAAATTTTACTATGGTAGTAAACATCCTCACAGATGGTTACAAAACATGTAATGAGTGCTTTATTGCAAAATATTTTTAACAAGTAGCTAGTTTACAGTAAAACTACGTGCCCAAGTAAAGGTAAAATAATAACGGGGTTGTTATATTTAATGTATTCATGATACAAACACCTCTCGCTATTTCAAGTCTGATTTTTCGAGAGCTATCTGCGCTAGCCATCCCTAACTTTGCAGTGTAAGACAAGAGGGAAGGCAATTAGTCATCACCACCCACCGCCAACTCTTGTACCAACGAATTGTCGGATTGACCGTCACATTATAACACTCCCACGGCTGAAAGGGCGAGCATGAATGGCGTGATGAAGATGTGAACCCGCGACTCTCAGATTACTAGTCGCACGCCACCTGGCCATGCCAGCCCATTACTTAAAGTAACAATACATGATGCAAAAACAAGTAAACAACATTTCATTCGCATTAGATGTTTCAATATTAATGCTTAATTGGATTTTAAAAAAACGATGATTTACCTCCATTGCTGTTCTAAAAACTCATTGTTCAGTCACTAAGTATTCCCAATATAATCATGGCCAGTATCGTTTTCAACACCATAATTTCCATTCTAATAAATTTTAGCAAAAGAGGACAAGTTCATTCTTAGACTTACAATTTATTAAATAATTGATAGAAAGTTGAGTTTAACGACAATGTTTAAACATGACAAAGACACAAAAATTCATTGAAATAATATTGGGAAACTTAGCATGAATGACGGCCTCGTAATATTGTTCCAATTCCTTTTAGTGGTTATTTTTCTCTTTAAAACTGTCTTTGAAATTGGAGTAGGCCTGAGAGCTTATGAAAGTTTGGTTTGTGTCAACTTTGAATTAAAGTCTCATTTGTAATGAACGATTACCAGGAAATATGAACACATCTTTATTAGGTTGGAAAGTTCTTTCACGTAACCCTTAAAACATGTATGGTTTCGTCTTATCTTGTGATGTTATCCTGGAAGATATTGGTGCTCCATTTATGTCGCAAATGGTTTTCCTTCATTTCCTTGTAAAACAATTATCTAGGCTCTCCTTATTTAGATGTCGTATCTTTCGACTTTGTATCATTGGCCGCCTAGGAATGTTTCTCTGACAATACGCTCCCTAGTGATAATGTGGGAAAATATAACGTAATTATCATATAAGTACGGTAACGAATTTCGTAAAATGCTGTCTTGAAATTAAAATAATGTTTTGTATTTCTGTCACGGAATTTGAACTGGAATGTCACCTCCTTGTTTGGACTCCTGTAGCACAGTAGCATGTCTGCGGACTCACATTGCTAAAAATCGGGTTTCGATATTCAGAGTAGGAAAGAGCACACATTGCCCATTGTGTAGCTTTGCACTTCACTTTAAACAAACGAACCTTCTTGTTCGCTCTGAAATTTAATAAAGTTACTTTTCTTTCTTGTTCACAAGTAGTTTTGTTTTTTACAATTCTTTCCATAAGAAGTTGAATATTGGATAAGTTTGAAAAGGTACAGTAGCATTTTGAATTCCTTCTGGGGATCATACGTGGTTCTTCTGGAGATAAAACTCGGAATGACGTATGCAAAGTTACAAGTGTTAGTAACAGTGTACAAGGTCAAATGTAACTTTCAATATTTTATAATGTGTTCTTTACTAAATAGGTGACGGCCTCACTTCGACATTTTCAAAGGTCTGGTTCTAAATAAAACTATTAATGCTATCTGGAAAATAGTAAAATACACATTATCACAGAGCTGACTGAGTACATGTAAAATGATAATAAATATGCAACCAAACCAGCGAATTAAAATGGTCACTTAGCAATGTAAAACTGTTAGTCGAATCACTACTACCTCCTGTAAGTTCATCTTCGCGTGACTGCTACTCAAACAAGTTATAAATAAGCGTGGTAACTGTGTGTATGTAAATCAACACGTACAATTAGATTTGATTATAGGGTTTGGATTATACTGTTTGGTATGTCTTACTCAGAAGGCTCGTCTTAAATTAGTTACAATGCGAGAATAACGTAATATATCACCGATGTAGTAATATAATATCCCAACGCTACGAAGTTAAAGTAATCTTACACTTATGAATTCTGGGTCGTTAATCTAACTTTCAAATATATCCCTTCCTGATATCTTTCAAAAATGTTTACTTATATGGCATTTGATATATTTTAGAATACAATCTTTACTAAAATATCTTACCTCCAGAGCATGTCAAATATGAATCACAGTCTTTCTGTGAGAAAAAAAATATTTAAATATAGGATCACTAAATTTCAAGATGCATACAGTGACGTCTACCGGAAAAATAGTTTCCTGAAATTTGTTTCGCTTGAAAACACAGAAAACGGTGATAAAACATTGTCACAATAAACATCGTAAAAACTGTTTTCTAAGGCCTGAATATTTAGAATATTCTTATTCAGTTAACTAAACAATTAAAAATATTTATTTGTAGATATACAATTGTTTGTTTGTTTTGGAATTTCGCACAAAGCTACTCGAGGGCTATCTGTGCTAGCCGTCCCTAATTTTGCAGTGTAAGACTAGAGGGAAGGCAGCTAGTCATCACCACCCACCGCCAACTCTTGGGCTACTCTTCTATCAACGAATAGTGGGATTGACCGTCACATTATACACCCCCACGGGTGGGAGGGCGAGCATGTTTAGCGCGACGCGCTACAAATAACAACTAAGTGATTTATATCAAATTATGTTAAAGAGTTTCACTGTCCAGAAACTTAGATAACCTATCTTTAAAAAAAATATCAAAGTTTATATAATTGTCAATAATTCTGAATTATAACCATATTTGAAGTTCCAGTAACAAGTTCATCATTGTTTTGATCGGAATTGTAATTTAGTTTCGAGTCCACCTGCTTAGTTTTCTTCACTTTACCTCCAACTCCATTCCTTCATCACTCAGAACAAACACAACACGTCAGTTTATTATTCTTTCTCTCCTTATAAACGGACAAAGAATTATACAAATACACTGAAGATACAGATTCATTGACAAATATATTTAAGGCCAACTTTTAAAGCACTGAAAACGATATCTCTTAGCTTTTCTGAGTATTATTATATCAACAAACATCCAAGAATTTTAACTTTATATTTAAACAGTAATTTTAAGTTATTTTAACTTCCACTTCCTGTCTAATGAGAGCTAAAATACCAGTAATTAAAATGACATTTCCTTGTTAATTCATTTACAACAAAGTTTCTGTCACTCTATTTAAAATTTCTCTCTAACAAATAAATGTTTCCGTAACTACTATCTGTCCTTTAAAGTTGATTATTGACCCACAGACGCTTACATATTCTGAAAAACAGGCAGCCATTGCTACTACTACCAAGTCAGGGTCACATTTTTCGTATCCACTTTGTTCGGTGCAAGTTTCCTGAAAAAAATACAAATTTTCACAAGACTGAAACAAAATACAAAATCAAATAATAATATACCTACAAATAAAAATTGAGTTAAAATAATTGTTAGTTAAACTCAATTATATCTTTTATAATAAGCTTGGAAAACTCAAAGTAATAATTACCGTGATTTAGTAAAACAGTTTTCAGACACATCAGTGTTATCTCACTGATTACACTCTTGTAAATGGTTCAGCTCGGACCTCAATTTTAGTACATGGGCTTTGAAATCAAGAGTTCATAATTTATTCCAACAAGAAACGAGGTTTGCACTTTTGGACGATGGATGTGTCATAATAACGAGGTTAAAATAGGCTACCACAACAAAAGCAGCTACAACTACGAGGTTAAGCTAGTTGGTTACAACAAAAGCAGCTACAGCAATGAGGTTAAACTAGTCGACCTAAATCAATTTTTTATTGGCAGTTCCTGCAATGCAACAAAGAATTGTCTTTATTTAAATGAAACAAACCTGTAATAACAACATGAACACTGTGTATATATGCATACAACACTACAATATGATTCATCATTTTTGTGTGTCCTTTTATTTTTCCTCCGGTTTCATCACTTCAGACGTAACCGTTCAGGATGTAATTTCACTGAGAATCTGTAATTAAAGCATTCGTAAACCGTTTTCAAGTAAACATAAATAACGTAAATTAAAAATATATTTTAAGACGTATAAACATAAAATAAAACTTTTATAACAATTAAGTGCAATAAAATATATTCAGAAATAAATTAATTTTTAAAGTTGTCAATAATTTCCTTAATCATTCTTATTATAATTAAATAAAATTTTAATTTCTGTTGTTACTGAAGGAAAGCAGTTTATTTTTATCATAATTTAATACAGACAACGATATACACTGAAGAAAAGCAGATTATTTCTCTTACAATTTAATACAAATGTGATGTATACCGTAAAAATGTAGTTTAGTTTTATTATAAATTAATAAAAAGTTTGCCATTGAAACGCGAAAATTCTTGATCAAAAGTTTTTCAATTTACATTCAGAAAAACATACTTGTGCGAATAGAATTAAAACCATTCAAACAAGTATCCTGTTTTACTGTTTTAATATATGATATATCGACAGAAGTATTCCATGAAATATACGAAACACTTCTTACTCTAGTAGTTGACGTCACTGAAATAGAAGCCTTGTGAGAAACAGTTGATGTGGCATAGAAAAAAATACAATATAATACAACTATATGGAATCAATACATCCTGAGTTGGAAGGTACATGATTCATTTATAGGGAATTAATGAAACATGAATATAGAAGAAACATGATATATTAGATAGAAACAGCGAACCCTTATTAGGAAGAAACGTCATGCACCAAAATGAAAGCATTTGGTCCTGAATAAGAAAGGTCACTAATACGATAGATTCTGAATAGAAAGGTTTGTTTGTTTGTTTTGGAATTTCGCACAAAGCTACTCGAGGGCTATCTGTGCTAGCCGTCCCTAATTTTGCAGTGTAAGACTAGAGGGAAGGCAGCTAGTCATCACCACCCACCGCCAACTCTTGGGCTACTCTTTTTCCAACGAATAGTGGGATTGACCGTCAAATTATACACCCCCACGGCTGGGAGGGCGAGCATGTTTAGCGCGACGCGGGCGCGAACCCGCGACCTTCGGATTACGAGTCACACGCCTTGAAAACATCTGATGATTAATGGAAAAAATGACAAAGCACTTCCTGTTATATAAAATCTTAAGAGATAAGAGTGAAACGAAAACAAAACAAAAGAAAGAAATTATGAGAGAAAAATAATATCAAAGAAAGATAAACCTCTGTGATGACAGTGAATGGCTACTGGAAATAACACTGGTTAGAAGTGATAATACATAAAAAATTAGCTTTTGAAACAACGGTGAAAAACACTGAAGAAGCAAATAAAAGATAACTATACATTCTGAGAAACACAGATACCTAAAACAAAGTTACAACACTAAATCTACTGGAAACTCAGTATCACATGTTTTTTATGAAAAACACAATTAATACAAGCACACTTGCAGAAAGCCAATTCTATAAATATTGAAAAGCTAAAAAAAATAACAAAAATAAAACTTCTTGAAAGATCGTTACCAAATATCAAACCAAAAGAAGCTGCGAGGGACGTGATTGAAACTTTGAAAATGGAATTCCGTATTCTAACTTTTCATCATAGCCCAATATGTTATCTTTACAATATGAGTGTGTAAAATTTCAGAGTTAAGTGTTACAAATACAGAAATATTTATTAACAAAACTTCACGATACAGTAATATGCAACAAACACCATAAATTGTAAAACACTGAAAAACTTCTCATACAAATTTTGTACATTATGCGCATACTGCTATTTCAGTTAGAGTTTTCATGTTTCATTTCTGTCATATTATGTGTAAACAAACACTGAGATGACCATGAAATATTTTGAAATAATTTACGATAATGTATGGTATTTTACCTTTTAGACTTTTAAAAAACATCTAATTTTATTATTTGTTTTTTTCCATTAAAATAAATATTTAGTCTCAAATGTAAGAGATTTGGATCAAGTACATTGAAAGTCTGGATAAAGGTCAAAGGTTACATTGTTTTGTGCCTGGCTCAAGTATACAGATACTTGTTTACCTGTACTTTTTATTTCCATGTATTGATAATAAGATATGATGAAACACATCAGTTTTAAGTGATAGAGGATGAGTCTAATATCCAAACATCCAGCATGATCAGGGGTAGTCAAATTAATTGGGAATTTCAACTGCATGATTTGTATTATAGACTTTCTGTAATCATTTCAGCTGGAATCACTTTGGAAAATGCACCCTATGTCTTGTCTGAAGGAATTTGTTCTGAATGATTAAAAAGTGTTAGAACAAGTACATAACACCAGTATTGTTACATTGGGCCATGTCAGTATTTTATACTAATATTTTTCTTTGTAAATTGTATATTACTGTCTCGAAGTTTTGCTAAATGATGTATCAGTATGAGTGACAGCTAATTTTGGTTTTACATATTGAAATGTGATGATACGTAAATTTGTATAAGAGTTATAAATGAAGATTTTTATCAGTTTTCAAACATAGTTGTTAGAAACAGAAATTTATAGCGTGTAACGTACCAAAATAAAATTAAACTTGACATGTAATTATCTGAAATTTGATTTTAGTTAATGGCTAATTAATAAATTAAAATGAGTATGAATTATATTTTCTGACTCGCCTTGTCTGTAATTTTGTCAGTTACTGTATATTGGGAACAGTTTATTAAGTAGTGAGCATAAAAAGTTTTTAGCTCTTAGGTTTGATGAAAACAGCGAACCAGAAGATTTCAATATGTTTGTCATGTCTGTGATTTTACTTTGTTCTTGTATTAATAAATAGCAAATATGTTGGATTTATAAAACCTGAAGAATACTCACTTTGTTTATAATAAAAGGTGGTTTTAATATTATGATTCTCAACTTTTTTTAGTTATTAACTGTGTTCGTTTGTGTTACTGATCACCTAATGCGTTTAAACACAATTGTGTATGAAAAGAGAGGATTTTAAAAAGGATAGAATTTAAATAGAATTTTTGATTTGTTAATAAATATTTCATATATACATTAGAATCACAACATAGGGGTTTGACTTTCATCCAGTAAGTATCATTACAACCAGGAAATAACGTACTTTACTCAATGGTTTATGTCTGCGTGTTTCAAAATGTCTAATTCCAGTTCTTTACTTTCAACGCTATTTTCGTTTTATACTTAAAAATTTTAGAGATACTGGTTGTTGTTGTTCTTTTTTTTGCCACATGAAAATGTTTTCTTTCCTTTGTTTTTCCTAACAATCAAAGTTTATCAACGTTATTTGAGTTGGACATTTCAAAAAGTATTAGTACGAGATAAACAATGTTTCCAGATGTTTTGATTCACACATAAACAAAACGTTTTATGCATAAGATTTCAATTAATCAAGAATGTCATCCTACAAACTGTGGGACCTTTGCAATTAGTAACGTCAGCCAACAAACAATGGTACCATTGTAATTAGTAACGTCATTCTACAAGTTATAGTACCATTGTAATTCATAGCATTATCCTACAAACTGTGATGGCTTTGTTATGCGTAGCATCATCTTACAAATTATGGTACCATTATTATTTGTGGAATCATTCTGCAAACTATGCTACAATTGTTATTAGTAATATCATCCTACAAACTATTGCACCATTGTTAATAATAACGTCAGCATACAAACTATTGTACCATCGTAATTAGTAACCTCATTCTATAAACTGTAATACCATTATAACTGGTTGTGACATCCTCTTATAATAACAAAATCCTTTAAGTAATTTTTAAATAACTTATTTCGCGTCATAATTAATAAAAAATAATCGTTTTACTTATTAAATAAAGATGTTAACGATATTAAATTATCAGTTTTGAGACTGATTATTGATATAAAGCTGATATTTATTTATCTACATCACACAAACTGGCTGAACGATCATTATTCCAACGTATCCTCTGGTGACACTTTATGGAACTATGACCCTAAACAGCCGCGAATTATGGTGCCTATTAGATAACAGTTATTTAATCCTCAAGCACTCACATTCTTTTTAATTGAATATCTACAATAATTGCCTATCTTTGTCTTTTTATAGCTGTGTAGCAAAGACAATGTATTTATATAAGGAAAGCTTTTATATCCTTCCTAACACGTGTCTCCAGACAGATACAGCCTCAGTCACCAGATTCAGTCTCATAGCATTATCATGAAGCCTTGTTGATTGGGATAGATCCATAAATGTATTATCAGAGTGCCTTATTGACAGGGGAAGTTCCCTAAATGTTACAAGTATCTGCAGATAATTGTTGCTCCAACTGATGATGTCATTGCTCTTTCTTGGAGACTTTGCCTGTTACATACATTAATTCTCTCTATGATTATTGGTGTCTCAAATAAATATTTATTTTTATCAGACTGATCATTGATGTAAATTGATCTAGTTATCTGTCAGTCGAATATTGTAACCTTAAGGTTGGTACAACGTTGTGATTTGCTCTGTGAAATAGTTTTATCTTTAGATTTACTGTTCAGTCCTTTAATTATATCACTAACAAACCTAGAATTCATTATTAAACCTAAATTAACGATACGATTTCACCATTAAGCAAGCTATTCATCATGCCGTGTTAATAAACATTAAGTTTAAACCATCTATGGTTCACTGCTTTTTCACACAGTAATAAAAACAGAATACATATAATGCTTAGATATTTTATGGAATTGAACAATATTCGGTTTTGTTAATCAAATTTATTTTCTTTTTGTCTACCATAGAGCTTTCTACTTTAATCAATATAATGGGTAATTTTGTTTCTTTGGAATTAAGCACAAATATGTATGCACAAAGGGTTATCTGTTCTCTGCCCACCACAGATATTGAAATCCAGTGATGTAAGTCCATAGACATTCTGCTGTGACACTTGTGGACGTAATGGGAAATTTATCTGGTTTTACATTAAAATAAAATTACTGTTTACAAAACTCTAGTGAATTAAAGATTCGATAGGAATGAAGTCGAAACGTTCGTAATGAATGAATTATTTTCTTGGTAAAGAAGAATATACTGACATAACTGTACCTGGTAAAGAAGACAATCCTTCCATTTCGATAGAAGACCATTAAGAATGGAGAATCTTTCTTCCTTCAATCTCTTGTTTCTTTCAAAAATTAGTACATTTTCTTTAGGTTTCTGATCTTCTGCATTTCCATTATACAGCTCACTTGTGTTGTTCCTATGTACCAAAGCCACAAGTGCTACAAATTAAGATGTATATAAAAGCATTTAGGTAGAGTTATATTTCAAGTTGATTTTTTTTTCAAAAACGTTCATATTACTTTTACTAGATTGAAATTTTAATTAAAATATATACAGTAATAAAAGTAATACCAAACTTCCCTTGTATTTGTTTGTAAATAACAAATAATCGAGGTTAAAACATTTTGGTAAATTTAATTTATTCTCATGTTATTTCTCTTCTCGTCTTTATATTTAATTGTATTGTCTGTCAGACTGTTAAACATATCTTATCAATTCTCCTGTATCATATTACATTCTTAAAAGTTTAGCTACATTTCAAATTTCGCACTACTATTATTTGACCAGTTTCTTAAATAATATTGACTTATATATTTCTTAGTCTTTGCCAATGCAAAGTTACACATTAGCTGTCTTAAATGTTACTTTGAATGCAAAGAGTTCGTAAACTTATCTTCGTTTTGGTTTTCATTTACTATAACACTGATAAAAGTTGACTTCCATCATCTTCATGTGAATGATGATTATGTTTATTATGTGGAAAATCAATAAACTGATTGTTTTAAGTATTCAATTATGTCTTTTTACCTTATTTAAGTTATTGTCCAAAGTTGGTTTTCTCCAAATAATTTCACCATGTAACACAAATTTTGTTCCTTGATAGTGTGTTATTTTTTAATTGCTTATGTGTTGTAAAAGTACAAAAATAGCCATTATTCCCTTCAAACTTTGTTTTTTAGCGTGGATAATGAAATTTAGAAATTAACTTATTTTCTTTGTAAAAACAGGCAAATTTCCACATTTTCATTTACATAAGGTCTGAATAAAACAACATATGAATCAATATTTACATGTATTTATACTGGAGTTATACAAAAATGTTTAGAAGTGAGTAGTTTTTCGAGATTTGCGACCGTAATGTAAATCACTTTGACGTATCAGTCCCCAAACACATCTGCCTATCATTTGTTCGTTATATCCTCCCAAGTCACAAAAGTATAGGTTGAAGAGAAAAATGGGTCTTTTCCATTTACTTTAGGCATAAGCAATTGGGAAATAACACTTTCTGTCCAGGAACAAAAAATGGGAGAAATTTTGTTGCAAGGTATTATCGCTAAATTTTCAAACGACAATATGTATTCTGTGCACCAGGTTGTTGTTGTTATTTTGAATTAAGCACAAAGATACACAATTGGCTATCTGTGCTCTGCCCACCACGGGTATCGAAACCCGGATTTTAGCGTGTAAGTCCGCAGACATACCGCTGAGCCAGTGGGGGAACCAGCAGGTTGAATGGTAACAAAAATATCCAGACTTAACATGGTTATTCCGAGTAACAACTAAAAATTCACCAACTTTTACTTTACTGTTTATTCAATAATATATTTTATTTATATAACATTTTTGTAAGAATAATATTTCATAAAACTTATATGTTTCGTTATATCTGGTCCTGTTCTATCTTACAAGTTATGCAGTGTATTATGCATTGTAACCTGCTTTTTCGAAATGTTTTCATGTCGAACACACATCTCTCCTCCTTCTATACTTTTAATAATCCAGCTAGTGTATGAGCATCTGTTCCCACTTCCTAAGTCTCATAGTATAGAAACCCATAGGCCTTGCATGTAATGGGTTAACTGATAATCCTCTGTATGAAATAGCATAAACAAAAGTTTCAGTCTTCAATTGTTTGAAGTAAGTTATGGTTGAATATTGTAAAAAGATTTGTGAACAAATTATTGATGCCGCATTTTCATAAGAAAACCCTTCCTAATTAAGGTTTGTCCGAATTGCTGAGGTAAAATAAACACTCACTTATCTTTATCAATTATTATTTCTTGCAGGTTGTTGCATTTTTCTTATGAAGAGTGAACGACGACTTATTTAAGGTTCCTATCTGGATGTTCGTGGTAATCCAAGTTGATCAATATTCATTTGTTTTCCAATATCATTAAATACGAAGGATATTCAAGTCCGAAAAATTCTAAAACCCCAATCTAAAAGCATCTTTATGTTCTTGTGTCATAAATGATGACGAGAAACCCAATTGAAATAAAAATGTATTTCAAAACGGCTGGTATGGATATTAAAACTTTCATTGATAAGCAAAGAATAACGTTTCGATCTTCCTACGTCATTTTAACATTCACAAAACTG